>BDJD01001948.1:71452-92759 GCA_002564525.1 Rosa multiflora
GACCGGCACTTTGGCGTCTGAAAACCTTCATAGCAGGTCACATGTTGATAATGAAAGTACCGACCCCGGCCGGGACGGCGACGATCGGGGGTGATCAGGCCGCTGCAAGGAAATGCTATTCTCTAACTGTATCCCGCGGTAAGGGAAAGGCTGAAATGTTGCACGTAGATACTAACCCTCTGTTGGAAAGATACGAGGATCCCAGGGCCGATACCGACCTGGACGAAGAACGGCCCGGTGCCATAGAAGAAATCGAAGAGGTAGTGCTGTCAGAGAAGTTCCCGGACAGAACTGTTAGGATTGGTACAAGACTGTCTCCGGTTGTCAGGGAAGGATTAATCTCGTTTCTCCGCGCTAACACATCCGCGTTCGCTTGGTCCTATGAGGACATGCCAGGGATACCGCCAGAAGTAGCCACGCACAACCTTAGTATCGTTCCTTACTCAACACCGGTAAGACAAAAGCGAATGGCCTTCACACACGATAAGTACCGGGCTATCCAGGTTGAGGTGAAGAAGTTGATCTCCATCAACTTTGTCAGGGAGGTAACATACCCCCGGTGGTTAGCCAACGTGGTAATGGTGCCAAAGAAATCCCCGGGAACATGGCGCATGTGTGTCGACTACATAAACCTCAATCGGGCATGCCCTAAAGATAGCTTCTCGCTCCCGCGAATTGATCAATTGATCGATTCCACCGCCGGGTACCGGTTACTCAGCTTCATGGATGCGTTTAGCGGGTACAACCAGATTCGAATGAACCCGGCAGACGAGGAGCACACTGCCTTCACTACAGACAAAGGTCTCTATTGCTACCAGGTCATGTCTTTCGGGTTAAAGAATGCAGGTGCCACCTATCAGCGACTCGTCAACTCCATGTTTGAGGAAGTTATCGGTACTATCATGGAGGTATACGTGGACGACATGCTGGTAAAAAGTTTAACTCAGGAGGATCACGTAGCCAACTTGTCAATTGTCTTCACCATCATATTGAGCAACGGGATGCGGCTTAACCCACAGAAGTGCATCTTCGGGGTCGAGGCCGGAAAGTTTCTCGGGTACATCATCAGCCACAAGGGAATTGAAGCCAATCCAGAGAAAGTGCAGGCTATTATTGACATGGTATCCCCAACCTACCGGAATGAGGTCCAATCTCTTGTAGGCAAGGTGGCCGCCCTGTCAAGATTCATCTCCAGGCTGACGGACAAGTGTACCCCTTTCTTCAAACTGCTAAAAACCCAACACGTCGAGGTGATAGCCTGGACAGCGGAGCACGAGGCTGCTTTCCTTGGCTTGAAGTCGTACCTATCACATGTACCTCTACTCTACAAACCTGTTCCCGGAGAAATGCTCTACGTATATCTGGCAGCATCGGCAACTGCTGTGAGCTCAGTCCTGATTAGGAAGGACTCCGATTGTGAGTACCCGGTGTACTATGCTGGGAAAGGTTACACTGGTGCAGAGTCCAGGTACCCGGACATTGAAAGAGTAGCACTGGCCCTCCTGGTATCAGCCCGAAAGCTCAGACATTACTTCCAAACACACTCTATCACCGTTTTCACTAATCACCCATTGAGGCAGGTTTTGCAGAAACCAGAGACATCGGGCAGGTTAATTAAATGGGCCATCGAGCTTGGGGAATTCGATATCAAGTACCTGCCCCGGACAGCCATCAAAGGCCAGGCAGCAGCCGATTTTATTTCCGAATCAATCCCTCCCCATGACCCAAACAGGGAACCACCTGAACCGCTAGCCTCGGATCCACTTCCGCCAAGCACTTGGCGATTATACGTGGACGGATCATCCAACAAGAGAACTAGCGGAGCCGGCATCCTGCTAATTAGCCCGGACGAGCAAGTCTACGAGTACGCCCTCAAATTTGCCTTCAAAGCATCCAATAATACAGCAGAATACGAGGCACTCATAGCCGGTCTACAGATCGCCCGGGAACTAGGGGTCCAGCACCTCCATATCTTCAGCGATTCCCAATTGGTCGTAAACCAGGTCAGCGGTAACTTCGAGGCAAAAGAGCCCCACATGTCCTCCTACCAGGCCTTGGCCCGGGCTTTAGTTCAGAGGTTCACCTCCTACATTTTTACTCAAATACCGAGGGCAGAAAACGACAAGGCAGACGCCCTTGCTAAGCTCGCATCAACCTCTCCAAACCCTACCTATGGGGCCACTACAGTCGAAATACTCGAGGGACCTAGCACTTCCAAAACGGTGTCAGAAATATTTTCAGTGGATCACAAAGCTTCATGGATGGATCTAATTTTGAAATACATGGTTGATGGTCTAGCACCGGATGATAAGGTCGAGGCCAGAAGACTGCAGCTAAGGTCAGCTCGATACACGATCATGAATGGAAAACTCTACAGGAGAGGACATTGCTTTCCGAACCTGAAGTGTGTGACACCGGAGGAAGGTCACAAAATAATGATGGACATTCACGCTGGTGTATGTGGTAACCATGCCGGAGCCCGATCTCTTGCACACAAGACCCTAACGGCATGATATTTCTGGCCAACCATGTCGACCCTGGCTCAAACTATATCCAGTTCTTGCCACAAATGCCAAATGTACGCAAATATCCCACGAGCACCGCCCATCGCCCTTTCCATCCTCCTTGCACCATGGCCGTTCTGTCAGTGGGGTCTGGACTTGATTGGTAAACTTCCCACAGCAGTGGGACAGTTCAAATACGCCATTGTTGCCGTAGACTACCAAACAAAGTGGGTAGAGGCAGAACCTCTCGTCGCCATCACCACAAAAAAAAGTCAAGAACTTCCTATGGAAGAACATTTACTGCAGGTTCGGAGTCCCGGATACCATAGTCACGGACAATGGTACACAGTTTGACAATGATGAGTTGAGGGCTTACACACAGAACCTCGGCACTAAGATCCTTTATGCTTCCCCGGCTCACCCCCAGACAAACGGTCAGGTCGAAGCTATCAACAAGATAATCAAGAAGATACTGAAAAAGAAACTTGACGAAGCCAAGGGTCTTTGGGCCGCTAAACTCCCGGAAGTGTTATGGGCTATCAGGACAACGGCAACGGAGGCCACGGGCGAGACCCCTTTCTGCATGGCTTTTGGATCAGAAGCAGTACTCCCTATTGAAACACAAGTCCAGAGCCCCCGGATCGAGTACTTCGATGCGGGTACCAACTCAGATGGCCTACACCTCGATGCTGATTTACTCGAGGAGCGAAGAGAAGTCGCACACATGCATAACTTGGCAAACAAGCGGAGGATAGCTCGTTACTACGATGCCAAGGTACAGTCCCGGACATTAAAATTAGGGGACTGGGTCATGAAGCAAGTCTACCTAGAACCCCGGGGACTGGATCCATCCTGGACAGGGCCTGACGAGATCATTGAAGAGGTAGGTCCCGCAACCTTTTTCATCCGGGATATGAACGGGGTCGTTTCCAAGCATCCATGGAATACCCAGCGCCTGCGGTACTATTACAAGTAGGCTCCGGGAGCATCTTGTCCTAGCTTTTGCTTTTTGGACATACAGCTATGACAAGCTACCCATCGGGTACTCATTCTGTATTTAACCACCGTGTGGTATTTGAATGGAAAAATGAATTATTCAGACCATTTCTAGAATTTTTTTTACCTACCCCGGACATTCCCGGACATAGCTATTGTCAGTTACTTTATTCCGGTAATAAGTGATGCAAACAAATGCTCAAAGGTACGAAAATCCTAGAAATTTTAATTCCTTTCTAATTCCCATTCAAATCAAGGATGTTCCAATTCACAAAAGCCTGGACTACCAGACAAAATTAGACTAGTTCAAAAAAAAATAATACAAAATAAAATTTTTTACAACCGATCTCCATCGGTACTCTGAGACCCACCGGCACCGGACTTGCCCGCCGCCTCCTGCTCTTTTTTCCTTTCTCCAGGAGACCCCGCCTAAATTTGGTCTCATCTAAATACCCGGCCGCCACCCACTCCTTAAACTTCATGATGACAGCCTTGTCTTGGGCAGCAGCCAGCATGGAGATAAGCTCATCCGAGGACTTGTACTCCTCCACGGCCTCGTGCCTCTCCGCGGGTAGGCGATCCTCTAGAGAATCTGCCTTCTCCTTCCATGAGACGGCAGACTTTGCAGCCTTCTTCTCGGAGTCCCGGGCCTTCTTTATCTCCTCCCGCGCCTCAGCAACCTCACCCTCAAGCTCCGCAATCCGCTGCTTAGAGGCGGCCATCTCAGCCCTCAACGAGTCCCGCTCCTTCTCCAGCTTGGACTTCTCGCCATGAAGGTACTTCACCTACTCGGAGAGATTGCTAACCTCCTCCTTCAGATGAGTATCCTCCTCGCTGGCATCGATGGCGTACACATTGAAGAGTGCCTGCAGATACACCGATTAAAACGTATAACAAAAAAAAAAAAAAAGGGTATGTAGAGAAAATAAAACAAGACATACCCGCATCATTGATTCCCGGGCGAGACGGCGATTCTCCTGGGGAGTATTATCTTTGGCTCGAACCCGGTCGAGGTCGATATCCTTCAGATCCCCAAGCATGGACCGCACAAACTTTTCATCGGCAACACCGTATTCATTCAGCAGCTGCTTGTTGGGCTTCTTGGGGATTACCGGAATGGTGGGAGATAACAGGCCAAGAGAAGGCGATGGCCCTGATCCCGGGTGATCTTTCTTTTGCCTTTTTGCACCAGTACCCTGGACATCCGGGCCAGTGTACGTCACCTCCTTATCAGTTCGATGCCGGTGCTTGTGGGATCTCTTCTTCTCACCGGGGAGTAACGCCTCATCGCTCCCAGTAGAACGAGAAGAAATAGGCACTGAGGCCGTTTCTTTTCCCATTCCGGTGTCATCTATCGTAATGACATCGGCCATGGAGGGCTGCACGGCGTGGGCCACAGGAGCGTAGGGATCAGGTTCACCGTATCCCTCATCGGTTATCTCCAAAAGGGTCTCCTCAATGGACCGACTCGTGCCTTTCGACCCTAGGTCGACGTCGATGTGCAGGGCATCTGCTCCCTGGCTCATCAGCATGTCCATCAGTTGAGCGTCATCCATCCTGTCCTCTTCCTTGCCTTTCCGGGGTTTCCTCTTCGGGGCTTTCACTGCAACCAGTTCAAAGATTAGTCGAAAGTAAAAAAAAAAAAAAAAAAAAAACCTACATATACGTATAGTATAATAAGTCTCTTACCGGGGAGCCACCCTAATCCTAGCCTAAAGAGAATAGAGCGCCGGATGAATCTATAAGAGCTCCTCTCTTTTTCAGACCACACGGCATATCCCCGGGCTATCCTCTTCTTTTCCGCTTCGGATAGCGTATAGGACTGGCCCCGATAGCTTGGAAGGTACCGGTCAGCTGCCACTTCTTATTTTTTATCTGCCACTGCCCACCAGCTAGGCACTCGTGGTTCCTCCACCTTTTGCTCCTCCAGGTAGGCATATCGGTAACTAGCGGCTCGTAATCCCTAGCGGCAAAGGGCACCGTACCCGCACAAGACTGCTTCCTTGAGTACAATACCCGGTGCACCGCGCGGAACTCATTTATGGAAGGCCACCCTTGCTGGCACAGGTCCCACATGGCCATCATACTATATATTTGGCGAACGACATTCGGGGTCAGCTGCCCCGGTGACAGGTTCAGCATCCGCAGCAGATACTGTAGGCACCGGGGCAGGGGTAGCGATAACCCTTGGTGGAGCTGATTCTCGTGCAGCACCACCCACCCCGGGGCAGGATTCGCAGCCATCTCCCCATTCCTAAGTGGCCTAAGCTCTACTGCGTCCGGTATCCCCCACTTCAGCCGCATGTCTACGATCTCCTTCATCGTCATGCTACTCCCAGGTTCGTCGCATACTGTCCCGTCCGCAAGCGTGTACCTCAGCTTAGGAATGCCCTCTGGAATGGCCACTGTGACTACCGGAGCCTCCGCAGACCCGCCCTCACTCTCACCCTCGTCGGATTCCCCACTACTCTCCGAGAACACCCCAGTCGAGGACCCCGTGTTCTCACTAATTGGTCTACCCGGCCTAGGTACCGGTCGATGTCCACTTCAGCTTGCCTGGCAGAAGACTGGTATGACGATCCCGTATCCCCACCCCTGGCTTCTGATTCCATCCTAATTACGGTACCGGGGACCTCAAATCTTGCTATATCTGGAACCAGAAGCACAAGGGTTAGCCTATCCCAAAACCCAGAAATTCAAACGAAAACCCAGAAATTCATCCCAAAACCCAGAAATTCAAACGAAAACCCAGAAATTCATCCCAAAACCCAAAAATTCAAAGGAAAACCCAGAAATACATCCCAAAACCCAGAAATTCAACGGAAAACCCAGAAATTCAACCCAAAACCCAAAACCCACAAAATGAAGCAAACCCTAAAACAACACAACAATGACACTGGCATTGTCCGTTTCTATATTTATGCAACACAAACACAAACAGGAAATTGCCTTGGCAGTAGCAGAAGCAAACCTAGCAAGAAAATAGGCAAAATCCACAGGCAGAGAGAGATCTAACCTTTACCTCGGCAGACGATCGATCTCACTCCACAGGCACTCACAATTCTCCCTTGGTTCTCCTTGTCTTTGGCTGCAAACCTTCCAAGTCTCTCGAGCTTCTTTTTCGCCAAAAGTGAGGGAAAACAGTCAGTTTCCCTCTTAAATTCAACCTCCAATGCATCAGGACCGTCGAAACCGAAACGCCCTCTGCCGTAGGATCGCTACACGTGTCCCACGCGTTCTCCCATTTCTCAAAGCCTCGGCAGAAGAAGGGACGGGCATTTATTGCATAACCTAGTCTGCCCACGTGGCCGACATGCAACACCTACCCCATCGGGTACCAGAGATTCAAAGTATCTACCCCATCGGGTATCGAAGCCAAGCTCTCTCCACCCCATTGGGTACCGGAGGCTCAAATTTTCTACCCCATCGGGTATACAACTTGATTGTCCCAGGAAAGTGGCTTACCTACAACGTAGCCCGCTCAAGATTTCTCTTCTGAGGGAACTTGGGGGACTACCTATAGGCACACTAGTGCCAAACACCCCATTGGGTACCGGAGGCTCAAATTTTCTACCCCATCGCGTATCGGAGCCAAGCTCTCTCCACCCCATTGGGTACCAGAGGCTCAAATTTTCTACCCCATCTGGTATCGGAGCCAAGCTCTCTCCACCCCATTGGGTACCGGAGGATCAAATTCTCCATCCAGTCCCAGGGACAACTTGATTGTCCCAGGAAAGTGGCTTACCTACAACGTAGCCCGCTCAAGATTTCTCTTCTGAGGGAACTTGGGGGACTACCTATAGGCACACTAGTGCCAAAGCTTGAGACTAAAAAAAAAATATATATACATAAATAATAATAATAAGTCCCCACCCAAGAAACATCTTAAACGGGAACTTGGGGGACTTGTACATATTAGGGAGTCTCAACTAGGTTTGGCACTAGACCCTGAGCCCTATCGGTACTCCCAGGTACTACGCCATGGGCCGGTTCCACACCTCACCATGGCGGGCTCCACAAAAGGTGCCACCCCGGGCACCCAGGGCCCGGGGTAAGGCCAGCACAGCCCATCTATTTTACAAATACAAGACTGATGCCATCAGAGGAGCCTGTCCCACATCGTGGATAGGGGAGACTCCCTCCCCACGCTTGAATATAAAGATCATGGCACAACCACCTTTGACGGGTAATGACTCCTTCATCCACAATTTACTCTACATAGCTATCAGTTTCTCACTCAAGCATCGGAGAGGTATAAACTGTCCGGTACGGTTTATCCCTCTAACGTTGTGTTCTTGATACAGGATATAGGAGCCGATCGGTGCCCCAGACGGTATAGCATTCTGTGTGAGGTACCCGGAGAAAGCCACCAGAAACAATTATGGACCTCAAAAACAGGCCTTCATGAATGGGCTTCGCGAATGTAGGAACACTAGAATTCTCCCCCATGTCTTATGCGAATAAACTGTCTACGACTCCTCTGAGTCCCAGACATTGGGAAAGTATTTCTTCAAGTATCTCCCATTGATAGGGTTATGATGGACATCTCCATCCAGGTCCTTGAGATGAAAATCTCCTTTCTCTAAGATTTTATAGATGATGTACGGGCCTTCCCATCTTGGAGTCCATTTGCTGCGACCATCTAATTTTTCGCCAAGCAGGAGAACTGCTTTCCAAACCAACTCTCCTTCACTGTAACTCCTTCCCCACGTCTGCTTGTCATAGGCGCGAGCGACTCGTTGCTTTTCCATGACCAAACTATCTAAAGCCTCCAAGCTCTTTTCGCTAAGGTCTTCATGTTTCTGCCACATAGCCTGAATGTAGTCTTCTCCAATGAGATGATGTTGCTCTTGAACTCATAATGATTGGATGTTGCCTTCCAATGGCAGGACTGCATCATGGCCAAACATCAAAGCATAAGGTGTTGTCGTGGTGGGATTCCGCTTAGAGGTGCGGTAGGCCCAAAGAGTTTCATAAAGTGTCTCATGCTAGTGTCGTGGATTAGATTCCAACATTTTCTTCAGCAAATTGATAATGATCTTGTTGCTGGCCTCCGCTTGACCGTTAGACTGAGCATAATAAGGACTGGAATGGATGAACTGTATTCCCCATTCTCTTGTCAGTTTATCAACTTCACCACCCATGAAAGCTCCCCCCCGGTCCGAAACAAAAACTTCTGGGATCCCAAATCTGCAGATGATGTTTCTGAATAGGAATTGTCGCAACGTGCCACCAGATGCTTCCTTCACAGGTTCTACTTCAACCCACTTTGTAAAGAAATCAGTCGCGACGTTGATGAACTTGTGTTGAAGTGATGAATGTGGGTGAATCATCCCAATTAAATCCAGCGCCCATCCTCTTGCGGGCCAAGGCTGTATAATAGGTTGCATTGGAATATTAGGAACATACTGGACCGGCCCATGAGCTTGGCAGCCCAAACAACCTATAGCGAATGCGATACAATCCTTCAAGATACTAGGCCAAAAATATCCATGTCGTCTGAGCAACCATCGCATCTTTGGACCTGCTTGGTGAGCGCCACAAATGCCAGAATGAACTTCGAGCATGAGTTGTTTCGCTTCGCGGCCATAAACGCATCTGAAATCCACTCTATCTTCTCCTCGTTTGCGAAGTTCATCACCTCTGAGGAAGTAGTTGAGGGCAAGATAACGTATCCTTCTATCCGCGGTCTGATCAGGATGCTTGAGATAATTGATCAAAGGGATGCACCAATCCACGTCAATGGATTCCAGGGTCGCGATTGAGGTATCGTCTGGAGGATCTGTTCTTGCCATCCATGAAGGAAGCGTGTGATGCTCGATTTTAAGGATTCTCTCCCGCACGCCATATCTCAATGTTACCCCTGTTGCCAGCTGGGCCAACTCGTTTGCGGCAAAATTTTGCTCGCGAGGAATGTACTCAAGATGTACGTTATCAAATTGGTCCAACAGTTCTAATGTCCTGTTCCAATAAGGGACCAATGTGAAGCTATTGCATCTGAACTCATTGCAGAACTGATTGATAACCAAGAGAGAATCGCCAAGTATTTGTACATCTCTGATTCCCATTTCCAGTAGTACTTCTAGGCCTATGATTAAGGCCTCATATTCTGCCTGGTTGTCGGTACATTGAAACTCCAACTGGAATGAGTACGAAAAGTGATCTCCAGTCGGATTCTCCTGTGCAATTCCTACTCCTGCTAGCATATCCGTTCTTGACCCGTCAAAATATAACACCCAGGGCTGGAGTGAGATTATGGTTTGATACAGCGCGGCGTACTCTGGTAAGCACACCAAATCTGGGAGATCTAAAGTTGTGGCAGCGACCTCTAAATCTCTAACCGCGGGGACATCTAGCATAGGGTGATGTGCCAGAAAGTTCGCGATGGCTTGCCCCTTTACTGCTTTTTGTTAGACATACTGTAGTGCGAATTCTGATAAGGCGAGCACCCACTTGCTAATACGGCCTCTTAGGATAGTTCGCAATAGCATATACTTGAGTAGATCGATTTGAGCAATGATGCAAGTAGTAAAGGACAACATTTAGTGCCGCAACTTGCATGCTGAGAATTATAATGTAAGACACAGCTTTTCCATTGGAGTGTACCTTGTTTCGCAATCTGTGAGTGTCCTACTGAGGTAAAACATGGCATGTTCGACACCCTCTTCATCATCCTGAGCGAGGAGGCTGCCAATGGAAGCCTCAGCTGCTGAAACATACAACTTTAATGGAAATCCAGCTCTGGGAGGAACAAGCACTGGTGGGCTCACCAGATAGGCCTTGATTTGGTCGAAAGCCTATTGATGTTTAGGTTCCCACACAAACTCGTTCTGTCCTTGCAACTTCAGCAGTGGGGAAAACGGCTGGATTTTGCCCGCAGAGTTAGAAATGAATCTTCGCAAAAAGTTGATCTTACCCAGTAGTCGCTGTAATTCTTTCTTCGTTCGTGGGGGAGATGCGTTGATGACCTCGTTTGCCTTATCCTCAGGGACCTCAATGCCCTTTTAATGGACAATGAATCCCAGGAAATCGCCTGCCTGAACTCCAAAAAAGCACTTGGCGGGATTCATCTTGAGCTTGTGTAGCCGCATGCGCTCGAAAACTCTTCTGAGATCCGTGAAGTGATCTCCACTCTTCTTAGACTTCACGACGACGTCATCAATGTAAACCTCTAAGATCTTCCCAAGTATGTTGTGGAAGATCAGGTTCATGGCTCTCTGATATGTTGCTCCGGCATTTATCAGTCCAAAAGGCATGACCACATATTTAAAAACTCCCGTGAACCCAGGGCAGTGGAATGCAGTCTTGTGTCTATCTTCTTCCGCGACCGGAATCTGGTGATACCCTGCTGTGCCATCCATGAATGACAACAGTTCGTGCCCTGCAACTACGTCTACCAACATGTCCGTAACAGGCATGGGGTAGACGTCTTTAGGTGTAGCCAAATTAAGGTCTCTGTAATCCACGCAGATCCTCATCTTGACATTCTTCTTGTGAATAGGCACTATATTGGACAGACACTGATTGTACTTGGCTACCCTGATAATGCCCGACTTGTGCATCTTTTCGACTTCCTCTTTAACCAGAACTTGGGTCTCCGAGCACATTCTTCGCGGCTCTCACTTCAAAGGCCTCTTATCAGGCAGCGTTGGTAGTTGGTGGCATACCAAGTCTGGTGATAGGCCTGGCATGTCCTCGTATTTTTCCACGAAGCAGTCCTTGAATTCCAGCAATAATTTGATTAGCCTCTGTTTCTCGCTAGGCTCTAAGTAAGTGCTGATAGCCACTTCTATAGGCTCATCAGTTGTTCCCAGATTGACCTTTTCAGTAAGGTCCCTAACCTTCAGAGGTGTGTTATCCAATACCGCTGGAGCAAGCTGAATCTCTTCTTCCTCCCCTTCTTGGTCCGTGAACTCTTCATTAACAATTTCTAAGGTCGCGACTCGATCATAGGCCTCTTTTTCCACCAAGTATAAGGATAACCTCTCGTACCAGGAATGGAAGGCCTCTACCTCTTCCTCCATGAGTTCGTAATCCATTAATTAACACTTGGAGATGGCACCGCATATCCAGGCCTCTCGAGGTCATTTTTTGCGACCGCGACCCCCATTGTGCCAATTCAGAGGTCGTCACCCCTGTGGGGCGGCCCTCATCATCAATACCAACGACTTGTAAAGGAGAGATTGGTTCTATGTAATACCATGCGTCCAAGTAGTTGGCGGACACCGAAAAAGGTCGCGGGTCTGCTTTAACAATTTCCACCTTGTCCGCCACTCTGTCTGATATGATCAGCTCCTGATGAAGGGTGGATGGGACACAATAACTCATGTGGATCCAGTCGCGGCCCAGAATTTCGCTATATGCCGCATAGCAATCTGTAACAAAGAAAGCGTAAACCCCTTCTGCTGGCCCCACCTTGACTCATATGAAAATCAAACCCAATGTTTAGGTCACAGTCCCCTCGAAGTTCTTTAGCGTAAGGGACGTGGATTGGATCTTCTCTTTCTTGATCCCTAGTAGATGCATGGTTCTGGTAGTAATGACATTCACAGCTGACCTTAGTCCCATTAATTTCTGCTGTGATATACAAAGGTCGCATGTGTTGCACTATGGCGGGTGTGGGTCTTGTGAAGCTCATGAAGAAACCCTTGCTGTCAGCATCTTCAGTCTCAAGGAACACTGCTTCTTTCACCTTCGTTGTTGCGGCTGAAGTGATCTGCAACTGCTGTTCTCCAATCGCGTCAGCTTCTACGCATTCCTGCGCAGCGACTGGTAAGGCATACTTAGCAGGAAGCACATAAACCATATTGCAAGAGGTATCCACCATTTCTGTTTCTTCTATGTCATCATCAAGATTGAGCTTGGGTTCATCTGCTGGGATATCGGCGTTGAACCGTTTAACCATGAAAGCAACCAATACCACCTTGGCTTGTTCATGCTCCTGTACCATGGGAACCTGGTTCAGTGATTCTAAAATTTGTTTTGCCGCTAGCTTTGAACTTTCTGCACAATTGCGGTCCGATTTTCTTTGCCCCCCAGCTTGTCAAAGATGGAAGGCTCGCTATTTCTTCCTTCGCGAGATACTCTCTGCCAAACATTGACTTTATGAGCTGGCGACGGTTCTTCCCTCGCGGGAACTAGGGACTTCTCCTGAGCGCTGCTCTTAGGGGCACGTGGATTTTGCTCTTTGTGAAATACTTTGGGCTGCTGTTTCTTAACTTGTGGGGAAACTAATCTTTTAGAGGCCAGTGCCTCCGATTGTCTCTGATACTCTTCTGGAGGTTTCAGTAATTGCGATGGTTTTATCAGTCCTTGATCTAGTGCTTCCAAGGTTCGCTTTGGTTCTCCAAACCTCCGCTCGAGTTTTCTCTTCCTTGAAGACCTCATCTCTACCGCCTTGTCCTTCTTTTGTGTATACCATCTCCCTTCTTTGATGGAGGACGTCGACACTGGCGGAATGTAAGGTCTGGTTAAAACCCCTTGCCTCTTATCTGCTTGCCCTTCTTCCCTCGCGGTCTTCAACTTTTTGAATAAGTTTGAGTCCCTTGGAGAAGGAGTTTCTGAACCACTGTATACTCTTGGGCTGCATTGTTGGAAGTTTCTAGAGGATGATACTAACCGTATTGGCGGCAGAGATCCAAAGCGGACAGTCTGGGATGTTTCCTCATCTAGGGCTTGAGTGTCACATTCTTCCTTGCACCGCGAGCATAGGACGATGGGTAAACGAGTCTTGGATTCCCGCTTCATGACTTTGTCTCCAACCCTTTTCAAATCCTTAGCCGCATGGTCTGGACTTTGATTCTGCTGATCTTTTTCACCCCATGCCACATCCACCATGTTGATGCAGGTATCTGGGAAGGGATCTAGGTCCACCAATGCTGCTGCTGTTGTCGGTGCCTCTACTTGCAAACTACAATTATTTAACCAGATTTGGATCTGATCCTTCTGCTTAATACAATCGGCTGTATTATGATTCCACATATTATGGAGTTTGCAGTATTTCTTCCCCCTTAGCTGCTCTAGTTTGGGAAATGGGCCGAAGTCAGTTTTCACCATCTTTGCGGCGATCATTTCATCTAAGATTTCATGCGCTTTGTTCGAGTCGTAAGTATAACTTGCGAACTCTGGTTTGGTGAAAACCACCGACTTGAGCTTCACCGGCTCTTTGCACAGCTTCAGTTGCTTTAGCGTTGAAGCCTTTTTCCCTGTGAGTTCCAGGGCAGCTATCTCATCTTCTTCAGACTCATTAGCCTCTTATAGTAAGGATCAAAGGAACTGGATTGATGGCTGAGTGTAGCCACTATTCGGCGTTTCCCTGGGATGTATGTCCCCTTCGAGTCGTTTTTCATAGCGTCCATCTCCCTGAGGAAGTGCTCAAAACTTCCTACTTCTGTGATCAGTTCCCCCATGGAATTGAACATGCTTCCATGCTATTTTTTGCGTTGGCGGGGTTCTAAGCCTTTGATTGCCAATTTCACCAGTTCTTTCTCCGGCAGAATCACGTTCAACTTTCCTTTCTGGATCTGAAAGCGCTCTTTCTCCGGCAGAATCACATTCAACTTTCTAGCTGGCTGCTGAGCCATCTGAGTGAGTGAAGCCAGATCTACTTCCGGGCTCGATAGTCCCAAAGGTTTCCTTGAACAGCTTCTCCATCGCGGGCCAACTCGCAACTGATCCAGGTTGCAACTTAGTGAACCAGGTGAAGGCAGACCCCGATAAAGAAGTAGCGAAGATGCTACACTTCAGATTGTCGTCGTTCTGGTACTGGCCACACTGTACTCGAAACCTAACCAAATGGGCCGCGGCATTTTCGACTTCCTCTCTCGAGAAAGTAGAGAACATAATGTTCTTATATCCCCTAGGATAAGGTGTCTGTGTAATATGCGGTGGGAAGGACCTGTGGTAGGCCTCCTCCAGGTTAGGCCTCTAGTTCGCGGCCCTGATCATTACTTCTACCTTCTCTCTCCTTATATATCTTGGATCAGGAGGAGGTGGGTGAACCACTGTATCATCAACTAGCCAGATCAGCGGTGGCGCCTGTGAAGCTTGATTAACCAAAGATATGCCGCCCCCATGGGTCATTTTGTGTCGGGTTGACGTCTGCGACGTAAAACCCACTGCTGGCCAACCCTTTGTGGCTGCAGTGACCTTCGCTGGACTTTCAACTCGGTGGCTTGTTGGAGGTGGATCGTGGTGCACGTATTCAACTCCGTCGCTGTCATATTGGGGAAACAGGCTATGACCAACAAAGGCCCTTTCATTGATTTTCAAAGTCCTGGTCTCTTGCGTGACTGATGACGCGGCGTTGTTCTTCCCATCCATTTCTAGAGTAGTCTCTTTATCTCAGACTGATACAGAAGTAGCGGATGTGGTTGTACTGCCGCCGCTTGCTTTTTCTCAAGCATTTGGTGGTATGTACTTGCCAGATATGGGAGACTGACCTGGAGAGCCTAGAATGGCGCTAGGATCTCCCAGTGTTTTATGTAGAACCTCTCTGGCATGATCAAGGTCAGCCTTCTGCATGGCCACCTGGGTCACGACGTTGGATCCTTTTTTGCGAATCGTCGCGACTTCTGAAGCGATGTGTTTGCTTGCGACCAACAGCTCTTTGTGGTTCTTCTGCACTTTTTGGTTCATGCCATCCAATTGACTTTCTGTTTGTTGTGCCCCTAGCTCAAGCCTCTTGACCGACATTGTGAACTCATCAAGCCTTCGACGGTCCTCCGCAAGGGCTTTTTCCATCTTCTCATGGTATGCAGCAGAATTCTGTTGAAGGATATTAAGCTGCTCTTCTATGGTCGCATTTTTTGGAACGAGAATAGGCACAAAGTCAATAGTTGTAACTGCGCTCGCGGCTACCTGGGTGATGCTAGACGTATCCCCAGCCTGATTAGGTTGGGCGGCTGGAACTTTCTCGCCTTCAGTAGTAGGATGTTGATTTCCTCCTCGTTCAGTTGACATCTCTGTCGATGGAGGGTGGGGAGAAAATCTTTGGTTTACTTGTTCTTTAGAAATACCACGACAGTCTGCACGCGAGTGCAGTCTGTAACTGGAGGTCTTATGTTTCGGGCAGTTAACGTAAACCTTTTGATAAGGGTTTGCGCTTGACTTCCCAATGGCTTCTGGAAGTCTAAATTGAAAGTAGGTGAATTCAATAAGACACTGTGAATCAAGGTTTAGACTTGAGGCCCAAGTATAGTCGCCTAGACACAAATTTTCTTTCAAATCCTTTGGGAAACCTTACTGAAATGGCCAGGTGGGGGAGGGCGAACAAAAGAGGCAGAATCCATTTTGGCATGAACTACTCCCACATAGTGGTTTAGGCCTATTTGCACGCACTTCTGGATTCAATAACCTGTTATGAATGTTGTCCCCTTTCTAGACACCATTTCACATAGGCTATACTTACTAAGATGAGAAAGATCATAAGTGTGAAGACAGTTCAACAAGTGTTAAAAAAAAAACGCCCTTAACCTTAAGGGACCTGAACTAGGCACCAATAAGAAGTTTAGGTCAATATTAACAAAAGAGACTTCACCTATTCCGTTATGATTCACAACCCCTTACCAACCTCAATTTCTTAATAGTGGTGTGATTTACAGCTCACAGTATGTCCCACCAGGTGTGCCAAAATGTTTGGCTCCAGTTTTGTTGCAGCTGGTCAACAGTCTTTTTTCTTGCGCGGGCGTGCCAGCACCGTTCGGGTGCTGTCGTCGGGGGTGTCCCTTGACCTGACTTCTTTCAAGCGATTGTGAACGAGGATAGCACCAACCTCGTCATGGGATTCTTTGTGCCTCGTGGTGAGGACTTTTGCTGAGCTTCTTCAAAATCACAATCGATACTCGATGTTGTAGATCGAGCAGAGCGAGAACTACTAGGAAGTGAGGAGCACTTGCTAAAGCGTGACTTTAGCTTGGCTGGAAGGTTTGGTGGCACTAACAGTTGGCTCTTGAGGAGACTAGGACTGGAGTGTGACTACCGGTAAGAGAAGGAGAGGGTTGCTCTAGAGAGGCTTGGATAATCTTAGAGATTGTTGTTGTGAATTGTGTCCCCTAGTGATGAATTTGTAACCTCTATTTATAGGCTACCATGCCAATGCAGTTGGCATTAAACAAATGATAGTGGAGTATTAATTGGAGATAAGAAATGATGAATTTTGGAGATAAGGAAGCATAATTGGAGATAAAGAATGATGAATTTCGGAGATAAGGAGATAAGGAAGCATATGATGAATTTCAGAGATAAGGAGATAAGGAAGCATAAGTGGAGATAAGGAATGATGAATTTTGGAGATAAGGAAGCACTTTCGGCTCCTTTATAGATAAGGAATGATGAATTTTGGAGATAAGAAGATAAGGAGACACTAATTGGAGATAAGGAATGATGAATTTTGGAGATAAGAAGATAAGGAGACACTAATTGGAGATAAGGAATGATGAATTTTGGAGATAAGAAGATAAGGAGACACTAATTGGAGATAAGGAATGATGAATTTTGGAGATAAGAAGATAAGGAGACACTAATTGGAGATAAGGAATGATGAATTTTGGAGATAAGAAGATAAGGAGACACTAATTGGAGATAAGGAATGATGAATTTTGGAGATAAGAAGATAAGGAGACACTAATTGGAGATAAGGAATGATGAATTTTGGAGATAAGAAGATAACTCCATGCTTCCATGCTTTCATAGCAGGCTTTATTTAGCCACTAAATATATATTTCGAACTTGACGACAATATATAGCTTGAGCTACCGACATTGGCTCAATTTCTCCAAGACGTGCCTTGTTAGGCCAAAATGCTCATTTTGGATCCAAACATTGCCCCCCCAGATCTCGAAGTCAAAGGTCTTCGTCTTGACTGAAGAGGTCTTGAATCAGCACTGCTCTTATAATGTTGTTGCTCCAAAGACACTTGTATTAGCTTGACTGTTTCCATATAGGCCTTTAAATAGGCCATAAAGCTTGAATGCCATTACTGAATTGCCTTTGTCATGAACTGACACTTCCTTTGCCAACTTTATTGCCCCGCATGGATCTGGTGTCTAGTATGCAGTGAATTGGTGAAACTTGGGTAGGTTGTAGGAGATCAGAACTTTAGTGTGCTCCCCATGCGAAATGTAATAACAGCTGTTGCACCACTAAACAGTCCTTTCGTCTTGGCCTCCAATTCAAAAGAGTGAGATATAATGCCACCTCTGGAAACCAGTATGCAGAATTAGTAAATAATAAACAGAAGAAGTGGAAAGTAGAAACCATACAAAGCAGCAAGAGTGATATTAAACAGTTGGCACTTACACATCAAGCCTTTCCCATGACTTGAAAGTGTTTGCCGCTGACGAAATCAAAGAGATCTTGAGGTCAGCTCTCATCAGTCAAACTCACATCATACGCTGTTCTGCAAAAGAAACATGGCAGATCATGACCAAACACATAAGCATATATGTATAAAGAATCAAAGTAAAATAGCACATAAAATAAATTAATGTAATGAGAAGTTACAACTTGCAAAATCAAAGAACATCCACAAGAAGCAGTATCAATTACTATATCTAATTCCTCATCCATAATTCCAACCCAACAATAATTCCAGCAAACCAACATAATAGAGAAAACAAAACATACCAAGCATATCTGGAAGAGGAAAACAGCGGCATACATCACAATTCAACAAAACGTACCAAGCATATATGCTATTACATTTACAACTAATCACTGGCATGCAAAACTAACGTTAAAAACGTTATCTCACCAATATGCCTCTTTCATGCCCAGAAGAATAAAATTAAAAGATAAAATCTTAGCCATATAGCAAACTAGAAACAAAAATAAGCTACATGGATTCAAATCTATACCGAATCTAAATTCAAATCACAGTGACTGAACTAGTCATGGAAAGTCTGCATGTGTGTCAAGATAAACTCCAATTTTGTAACGAGGGAAACAAATTTGATAGGTTGCTGCACAAGCTCCAAATTCGAAACCCTAAGGTTGATAAAATTGCAACCTGCGAATAAATTTGACAAAAGAAATTAGGTAAAGAGAAAGTGCAGGAAATAAAAAAGAGACAATGGTTGATGTTCAGGTACGCCAGCAATGCCAGATCCAGCCTCAGAAGCTTCAAGAGAGACATGTAAAGGACAAAATGATTATACAATGATGCAAGAGAGGTGGTCGTGGTCGTGATGGCCATCGAAGAGAAGGGCGGAAAGAGCAGAGAGTTAGCGAGAAGCCCCCGGGGGGGGGGGGGGGGGATTGTGGGGAGGGAGAAAGAGAGAGAAGAAGAGGAAGAGAGTGGCATAGTGCGGTCTAGATCTAAACCAGGTCTTTTGTTTTTTTGTTTGTCAGAATTCATGGGACCGGGGGGGGGGGGAAGAAAAAAAAGTGTTTCTATTGGGACCTCCAAATCTGCTCAGTTGACCTCACTCTATTATGAATTATTAAATAACATATATAACCTCTTATAAAATGACTATTAAGGACAATAATTATACCAAAAAAATATTATATTTAATTTCTCTAAACTTTCCAATTCAATAATATTATATTGCATTCTTTACTATTTTCCTTATCTATTTTCATTTTCCAATTTCACTGCATACTCATTAAAGCATTTATATATACTAGCCCCTTAACATGTGCTCCACACATGTCAATTGACTTTTATTTTTATTTTTTTAAATTAAAAAAATATTACAACAGTTTCTCTCTTGATTTTGAGGAAGTTTTTTTTTTTTTCATGGGAGGTATTTTGAAATATGATATAGTCAATTGACTATCGTATCCTCATATAGAAATAATTTATTTATTAATATTTATATATGTGAGGGCATATATGGTAGTTCAAAAATTTAACCATTCCCTGAAGAATTGACTTAATTATATAAGATACTAGCATTTTTCCACACATGCTCTGCATGTGCAAGCTATTAATTTTTTTTTTCAGAAAAAAAAAAAGAAGAAGAAAAAAGTGTTTTTTTTTTTGCACATCTACAAGAGAAAAAAAAAGTAAAAAAAAAAACAATTCTTTTTTATTAGAAATTAAGTTTTAAAGCCCAATACCTTGTGTTTGAGTTTCTTTTTTATTAGATAAGAGATTTATGTAATCTGGTTAATGAATGAATATGTAATTAATAGTTTATTTGCAAATTATATGAGTGAGATTATTTCAGGAACTTGAGTGAGGTTTAGTGGGTAAATATAGTATTTGAAAATTTGATAGGAGGTGTAAAAAGCAAGGAGATCAAGTGAGTAAATTTGGAGGTTCCAATAGAAAAACTCGGGGAAGAGAGCTTGGCACCGCACAAAATGAAAATGAGAGGTATAAAAATATCAAAACAATTGTTGATAAATCTCTAAATAATATTTTATTGCTTCAAGGGTTTTGGTGACACTAGAACACTTTTGTTTTTTGCTTTTATTGGTTTTATAAATAGGGAGAATTCCACAAATGGTCACTCAACTATGACTCATTCGACACTTTGGTTACTGAAGTTTCAAATATATCACTTTGGTCACTCAACTATTACACTGTCAATCACTTAAGTCACTTTATTAATTTTTTTCATTAAAAAAAATTATAAAAAATACTCTTTGGGTGACTTAAGTGATTGACAGTGTAATAGTTGAGTGACCAAAGTGATATATTTGAAACTTCAGTGACCAAAATGTCGAATGAGTCATAGTTGAGTGACCATTTGTGAAATTTTCCTTTATAAATATAAAAACCAATCAGACACACACCATTAAAAACATTGGTGAGCACAAATTGGCAAGACACATCATTAGCCCAATAGTGGGTAGGAAATGGTATCCTTTGCCCACTTTTGTGGTAGTGTTTCTCGACCAGAGAAAAAAATTATTAGTTCTTATCAACCATCCCACTATGTGAACCATATACTTTTAATGGGAAATCTCCTTATGATCTGTCCTATGAAAAATTTCTTATAGTCACTATACCACAAAGTTAATCAGACAACTGTCGAACGACTGTTGTCTGAATGAAAAACCTGCTATTGTCTAGTAGCCTGATGTCACGCCCCGAATTTTGAATAACTAATTCAAAATCCGAAACATGAATAAACCACTACAACTCACGCCACTCAAGTTTCAAATCTTAAAAACCTCAAATTACATAATACAACTCACTTATACACTCACTTATACAAAGTAATTTGTAAAGCTCCAATTGAGCGTCACTCACCTCACAATTTACAAGGCTGAATAACAAAAACAAATACTCTAATCCGCACGATCTCCGCCATGATCCTCCTGACCTGCAGGACTACCCACTACACAATTTGAATAGTGTACCGGGATTGCAACAACACCAAACCCGGTAAGCTTTTGACAGCTCGTGAGTAAACAAGAAAGAACTGTTGATTTAATAATTTACAAAACATTTAACTAACGAAATCAACCAACTATAACACATCTGTAAAGAGACATCAATCACTCATGGAAAACCACAAGGAATACATTTTCACAATCCTAATCAACTCAGAAGGTTAACATGATTAGCACACACATTTATCGGATAACATTATCATAAATAATCATGGCCATTTCCAAGACAATATCATATCACAACCAAATTATCGTAATTCCACACACACCTCAATGTCACACCATTCCATATATATATCCACGTAAATATATATATACGTAATTATCCTCACAAGGATAATCACTAATACCAACTATAATTCATACAAGAAAAACAGGAAATTCATTTTGTATAATTTAAAATCATTTTACTTACTATGGACCGTAGTTGATCAAGTCCATATGATTTAAAACAAATATTT
>BDJD01001948.1:129829-150790 GCA_002564525.1 Rosa multiflora
AGGTTCGCTCTGGGGAGGCTTTGTAATCGCTGGGATTGATTGATTCGAGAGAGGTCCTTTATCTCGCCGCTTAACCCTGTATTTATAGCCTAGGGTTTTCGACTGCTCCTTGCCCTGGAAGGATTCTTAATTGAAGTTTCCTGTTTAGTCTCTACTACTCGATTTCAATAAGATTTCGTCTCCTTATGAAACATGGGATGAGCAAAACTATAAACCAAACCCGCGTAGCCTTATTTTTAGGCTGCAGGTATCGGCCCGCTGGCTCGAACCCACTAAATGATTTTGCCAAAATTACTTTTGGACTCAAACAAAACATAACTTTCAGTTTGAGATGTATGGTTGTGAGAAATAACAGATATTCTGGGTTCATTTGTCACTCAAGACCTAAAACATTGCCTTTGGCTCAATTATTGGTTATTTGAGAAGTGACTAATACCAAATATCTTAAATTAGATAAAAGAAACAGAAATAATCAATACCACACATTTATTTCATTTTGACTAGTAGAGGGAAGTTCACAATGTTGCTTCCTTATCACATCCTTTATGTAGAACTGAGAAAACTATCGCAAGTGTTTGTACCTGTATCTCTCTCTGTTTTCCTCAAGAAATGATTGCAGGAAGAGTACTATTTCATGCACAGTTAGTAATACTCCTTCTAGTTGTAGTTCTTGGCTTATACTGTGGAACTTCCAATGCTTGGCCTTGGGGAAATCATCATCATCATCCTCGCTGTGAACCTTCCTCCTGTGGCAGCATCCCTAACATAAGCAACCCTTTTCGACTAGAGAGCGATCCACAAAACTGTGGTGACTCAAGGTATAGCCTGTCTTGTGAGAACAATGTTACGGTGTTGTACTTGTATTCTGGGAAATACTATGTACAGTTGATCAATTACGAAAACTACACAATCCGCGTTGTGGATTCCAATGTTCGGAAAGGTAACTGCTCTTCATTCCCTCGCTATTCACTGCCATATCTCAACCTCAAGTATGGGAAGGTTCCATATAGCATTTCTCAATATAGGAAATATCATGATCAGAAGGGGACGTTGTTTCAACTGTCAAAGCTTATAATCTTCATGACCTGTGAAACCCCAGTGAATTCTCCTCTCTATGTAGATACTGCTCCCTGTAGTTCCAGTTATGCTCTATACAATCGTAGCAGACATTCTTATGTTATGATTGGCGACTTAAATGTCTCGGATTTGAGGGATTCATGCAGCATTGAGCTTATGACTATGATCACATCATGGCCTAGTACAAAGGACATGAACATTTCCTACATAGACATCCACAATGAGCTGGTCTATGGATTTGAACTTTCATGGCTGCACTGCTTCGAGAGAAATCCATGGAGTACTTGTTACATCGATTATGATACTCACCATGTTGAATGCGGAGATTCTGGTATGCACGCACATATTCTTACTGTTGATATATCAAGTGTCTAACATTAATATGTCAACTGATATTATTGTTAAGATGTACTTCAGCTTATTGTTGTCTTCGAACAATGCAGACATCATGGATCGCCTCAGGGATAACATGATTGGCCGGTGTATGTGGTATATATATCGTGAGGGCTCTGTCAATCTTATTGTATTCATTCTTTCGGATCCTTTTCCCAACATTTTAATCAACTCTCAGTCTTAAACTCTTTATCTTTTCTTGCAGATAATGGTATAGAAGATGGCGATGGTGAGTTTTACTCTTCTTTAATCTTCTTTTTGTACCTACAAGCTTTTATTTATGTTAACGTAGAAGAATAAAATAAAGTTTCAGTTCCTATATATTGATACCATATAGGGTCAAATAATGTATCTTTAGTAGGACATAACATAGTCATACAGGCAGTTTCAAGTTGCAAAAAGCCAAAATTAGTTAATCACATTATTAGCGTGGATTACAACAAAAATTATACTAGGGATTCCATGTGTGATTTTGTTTTTGGATTTGGCTCCTCTAAAGTGAGTTTCTGTAAAGTTATGTAAAGTTAGTTTAACTCTCATCATTCATATTTTTGAAATAGAAGTTGAATTCATTAGATCAACAACAAAAAGGTTGAAGTCTACCAAAACTTACACAAGAAATCCGGCAAGAAAATCCGGAGTAACCTACCTAAGCTAAAGCAAACCTTTAAAGATTACTGGGTCACTCACATTTAAGCGAGCCTGTACAAGAATGAAAAACCTCGCCTCCTACGGAAAAGAAATCATTCAACTAGCCCTCACTTGCCAATCACGCAATTGTGGTACAAGCAAGAGACTAGAAACGTCATAGAAGACTCATAGAAGTTAATCCAACCTTACATAGGCTCATACCCTAAAACATTAGGGCCCCAATTTCCTTGACCCGAGCCCAAGCTCAAGTCCAGTCTTGTCTAGCAGAAAGAAAATCAAACAGGCCCATCAAACCCAAGATTGAGCCCAGGCCCAAACCCAAGCAAGCAGAATAGGGCCGCATCTTGCTCCTTTGCCTCCGCCGCTGCCATGTCCTCCGGCGGCAAGCCCTTCATCCACAGCTCTGGTGGCCGGCCGTTCCAATAGTGCAACACCATCAAGCCTGGTTCCTCTCTGCTACAAGTAACAGAGAATCAAGTATCAGCCCGGAATCAAGAAGAAGATACCCGAGCCTGCAATGAGAACCAGTCGGAAAAGGAATCCCCGCCGCTCTGAAGAACCACACGTTTGGGAGGGCTCCACCGCTGTGCTAAGCCCAGAAACCGTCTAGCCCTACACTGGAAGCACCACCACAATCAACTGCTCAAATCCCGATCTACACCAACCTAGAGCCCGATTGGAGCAATCCAGAACCACACCGACGCCGCAGAACCAGACTCGATCTAGGCCCAATTCCGCCCCGCCGCCCCACCGTCGCCGCACCCTAGAGCAAGCTGGCCTTACCTGGTCTGGGGAGTGAAGGTTCACCGCTACCAGCAAAACGAAACCTAGGTTTCATAAAACCGAGGTCACTCCCCCTCATCATTCATATGATCTAATGGCTAATAAAATAACCACGTCACTTAATACAACTTATATAATTTTTCCTTCCCAAACTAGCCGTTACGGGGGCTTAATACCACTTGAACACTGTTCTTTCCAACTGACGTAAGGCCCGTAACATCAACCTAATAGAGCAAAATTAGTCCTAACCGTCATATTCGCTTGTGTGAGTTTTGCTCGCTTATTCTCCGAAGACTATATTCCGAGCTTCAATGGTAAATAATCCATTGGTATATCGGTAAATCAAATCATGAAATAATACTTTCATTTCAAGAAAAATTAGTATAAAGTCCACCAACGATTAAATCAAAACCCAAAGACCGAGAATTATACCAAGGCCAATAGAAACCAATCATCTTAGAGGTCAGACTATCGATGCAAATCAAGGAGCAGAGGAAATGGGTAGAAAACAGCATGTGGCAACTGCTAAACCCATACATATATGCGACTGAAAAGGGGCAATGACCACATCAAAGTCTTCCATGGAGAATAAACAGAATTAATGTCAAACCCTAAGATTTAAAGTTGAAAACCAAACGAGGTGGTTGAAATTAAAATCGTAACACCAATTAAATCGCTGCCAAGTAGCTGCTGTTATCATCAAGCCAAAGTAGCTGCTGTTATCATCAACCTAAAGTAGCTGCTGTTATCATCAAGCCAAATAGCTGCTGTTATCATCAGGGCAAGTAGCTGCTGTTATCATCAAGCCAAGTAGCTGCTGTTACATTTAACAGGTTACAACGAAGTTGTTCTTGGGACAACCATTGAACGACTTTGGGCCTAGTCTCGCACAACTAGGAGGGTCTTGCTACAAAGAGTCAAAGTCACAAAGTCACCCTCACATTTTTGGTGACTTCACTGGGGACTAGGCTGTGACCTGTGAGATGGCTTCACCGCGAAGAAAGAAGAATAACAGCAGCATGCCTTCCCAAGAGGAGGAAGAGCACGTTGATTCTATTTCCAGGCATGAAGAGCAACAAGATCAGGAAGAAAGGCAAGAGGAGGAGGAAGTTACTCCTGCAGACTTGGCACACATTCTCAACGCTTTCGGTAGGACTCAAAAGGAGATGGTTGACACCATGAAACAGTTGGTCAACTCGATCTCTGCAACAAAGCAGCTTGAGCAACCAAATGATGGGGAGCAACCACAGAAGGTTTCCCATGAGAACTCTGCCGCGAAAGCGTCAGACAATCAGAAGGCACCTTCTTTTGTTACCCAAGATGATGTTGTTGCCATGCTGGAAAAGGAGCTGCGTCGTGGCTCCGAAGACTGGAAATATGCTCCTCAACCCCCTTATCCTTCAAGCACAATGCATTTATCTTACCCCAAAAATTATGAAACACCCACTTTTACTCTTTTCGATGGGAGAAAAGGCAGCCCAAAAGAGCATATTAGTCGATTTATCGACGCTCTTGGCCCTCATGCTAGCAATCATAATCTTAGGCTGAGGGAGTTTTCCAAAACCCTCACTGATCGTGCATATACTTGGTACACCACCCTAGCTCCTGGTTCCATTAGAAACTGGGATGAAATGGCAGGCAAGTTCTGTAGAAAATATTTCCAATATGAGGAAAGGGTGACCATTGCACAGCTGAACAACACTCGTCAAAGGACCAGAGAAAACCTGGTGGATTTTGTTCGTCACTTTCGTGATTTAGCTTTGGATTGCTATGACGAAAAGGATGAGGAATCATTGGTGGAAACCTGCATCAGCAATATCCTGCCTGAATACAGGGTCTATTTGGAAAATATCGGCATTACTCAATTTTCCAGGTTGATTGAAGCAGTGAGAAAAACAAGCATGTCTGTTAAGACCACCACAAGTCAGAGGAGTTGGAGAGATAAAAAAGACACGACTCAGAGGGATGATGCACATCAAACTCTAATGGTAGATGAAAGATACTTGAAGAGGAAGGAACGGTCCGGAACAGTCCCGGCAGTCCCTTGTACTGATCAGGAACTTCATGCTATTCTTGATACATTGTTTGCTGATGGAGTGATCAAGCCCGTGCAGTGAGAAAAGCCCCCCACCAGGGAAGACAAGAAAAATCCACGCTACTGCCGTTATCACCAAATAGTGGGACATCCTACCCCCGCCAGTCAAACCTTGCGAAGGATCCTTCACGCAAAGATTGATGAAGGTACTCTAGAGCTCCCATCAAAGAAGCAAGCTATTGATGATGATCCATTGCCAAAACGGCATGGAAAAGGGACATGTTCTGTTGTCACTGGCGTAGGAGATGATACCATGCATCAGGATAACGGCTCATGGGCATTGAGCAAATACCAAGGCCCCATTGACCAAGCTTCTTGGCAACAGTATTTCAGGGCATGTGGCGATGACAATCTGTGGTTCTCTCATGATGAATGCAGCCCAACTGTGGAGGGCCGAAGGAGAACTAATGATGGCCAGAGTTTTATGAGCACAATGGATCAGGTCTATCATGTTACTGAAGTAGAAGAGGACGTTGTGGAAGCCGATGTGATGCAATGTACTAAGCCTACTGCTGCACAAGTTCTTCAGCAAAACCCCAAGTTCAAGTCACTCTTTGATCAGCTGGAGTATAGGCCCCAAGCTAGGCAAGCTGCTGCTGAAGCTCTGATGGACGTATCCGAGACATTTGGCCCTCAATGTTTTGCTGCTGGGACTGAGACGCAAAGGGGCAGGAGCTTACTGGAAGGTGACAATGCTATTGTGTTTACCGATAAAGATATGGAGGTTTCTTACCCAGATCACCGGAGACCACTCTATTTGGAAGCACAAGTCAATGGTGTATTTGTGAGAGGAGCCTTGATAGATACAGGGTCTTCCTTGAACATTATATCTCTTCAAGTGCTTAATGCCGCTGGAATTCCTCTGACTAGAATTGTGAAGACAAACATGGCAATTACTGGATTCGCAAACGGAAGTGAGCAGGCTGTGGGATACATACTATTAAACCTTAAGGTTGGACCAATTCAGTCCCTTACCAGATTCTATGTTGTTGATGCTGACACTAGTTACCATGCGCTGCTGGGACGCCCGTGGTTGAATAAGCATAAGCTCGTGCCTTCCACCTACCACCAGTGTGTTAAGGGGAGGATTGGACTCAAGCCTATCAGGTTGCCAGGAAATCAAGTACCTTTCCACCGGTCAGAAAGTCATCACGCCGAGGCATAATTTTATGATGAATTCACTGATGGAGAAGGAAGCAATCCCCCCAGAGCCACAGGCACTCCTTTACCCTCATGGCTTGACATTCAAGATCTCAGCAACGATGAGCTTGCAATGATGGTGAGGCAACAAAGCGTCTATGCTCAGGCACAGCAGCCTCAATGCTCTCGAGTGGTGCTGCTGGATGGCCGCTCAATATACCGCTTATGACGGGATGCGGGGCCTAACCGTTCATTATGAGAGGGCCCAAAATCAGCGGGTGCCATGGAGTGTGATCAAGTTCAAGACGCAGAAGGGGCTTCCATGGTACCTGAGAGATTTCCCCTTCAAAAGGCAATGCCAGCACCGAGGTGTATGCAGGATGGAAATGCTGCTGTGGCAGAAGAAATGGAAGAAGACAACTTGAGTGATGATCCCATTATTCAGAAAAATATTTCCATCTCCACCTATTTGTCACCTGAAGAAAGAGGCTGCCTCATCTCTTTATTAAGAGAATATAAGGATGTCTTTGCCTGGAGCTACGAGGAGATGCCGGGATTAGACCCGAATCTGGTGTGTCACACTCTGAATGTACAGTTAGGGGTGAGACCAGTGGTGCAGTCAAGAAGAAATTACCATCCCAATGATGAGCAGCAAATCAAGCAAGAAGTTGAAAAACTCTTAGCCTCTGGTTTCATCAAACCGATCAAGCACCCTACTTGGCTAGCAAATATTGTTCCTGTAAAGAAAAAGAATGGTCAGATACAAGTTTGTGTTGACTTCAGAGATTTGAATAAAGCATGTCCAAAAGATGAATTCCCGTTGCCAAACATGGATGTCCTCATAGATTCAACCTCAGGCCATGGGATTCTATCATTCATGGATGGTTTTAGCGGCTGTAACCAAATTAAAATGGCCACCAGAGATGCTGAAAAGACGGCTTTTCGTACACCATATGGAAATTTTTACTATACAGTCATGCCATTTGGCTTGAAGAACGCTGGCGATACCTATCAAAGGGCAATGACGGCAGTGTTCCACGACATGATGGGAAAAAAAGTGGAGGATTATGTCGATGATCTGGTGGTGAAATCTAAGACTAGAAGTGAGCATTGGGGTACCTTGAGAGAGGTACTACAAAGATGCAGAGAATATAAGCTGAAGATGAATCCAAAAAAATGTGGATTTGGGGTGTCTTCGGCGAAGTTTCTCGGTTTTGTGGTGCATAGTAGAGGCATTGATGTTGATCCCAGCAAGGTCAGGGCCATTGCGTCTCATCCACCACCCTCAAGTCAGAAGGAATTGAAGAGTTTCTTAGGAAGATTGTCTTACATAAGACGCTTCATACCTGGTTTAGCTGCCGTGATCCAAGCGTTCACACCTCTGTTGAAGAAGGGGAACAAATTTACGTGGAACACTGAATGCAAGGAGGCTTACTTGAAGGTTTAGCAGCTCATTACCAGGCTCCCAATCATGAAAGCACCAACTCCAGGCGTCCCCTTAAAAGTGTATTTGGCCTCCACTAATGCAGCAGTGGGAGCATTATTAGCACAAGACAGTGAAGCTGGAGAAGAATTTCCTATTTACAATGTAAGCAAGCTTTTGAGAGGGGCTGAAACACGCTACCCTAAGGCAGAAAGGCTTTGTTTAGCACTTGTCTATACAGCACAAAGATTACGTCACTATTTTTTGGCCCACAAGCTTCAACTTATGGTGAAGACCGATTTGGTCAGATATTTGCTGACGAAACCAGTGCTATCAGGGCGGTTGGCAAGGTGGCTGCTCCAGTTGTCTGAGTTCGACATTGTATGTACGACGCCGAGGGCTATTAAGGGACAGGCCGTGATCGACATGATCACCCTCTTCCCAGAAGAAGAAGGATTGGATGTTTCTGATGACATACTCGGAGAGTTACCTGGAATGACAGCAGTGGTTGAAGAAGAAGAGCCTTGGACCCTTCACTTCGACGGGTCAGCCACGGCTAACGGATGAGGGGCTGGAGTTGTACTCGTGGACCCTAAGGGGCATGCTAAACCCCTTTCGTTCAAGCTAAACTTCTCATGCACTAATAATGTGGCAGAGTATGAAGCTTTTATTGCTGGGCTTGCAACTGCACATGAATTGAGGGTCAAGAAAATCAAAGTGATCGGGGATTCACACCTAGTCATCAGCCAATTGAAGGGAGATTTTGCGGTGAAAGAAGTGACCTTGGCACCCTATAGAACTTTGGCAGAAAAGTTAATCAAGAAGTTTGAGCAGGTAACTCTGGAGCACATTCCCGGCAGCACTAACAGATATGCAGACACTTTGGCTACCCTTGGTTCCAAGCTTTCATTCACAAGGGAGCAACCTAACATCACTGTAATCCAAAATAACAAGCCATGTGTAGAAGCTATGATTTTCTCAAGCCCATCAAGTGAGAAAGATTGGCGGGAATGTGTCAAGGACTAGATGGCTCAGTTGGACAAGGAAGATAGACTCAAAACACTAGGAGACTATAGTTTGATATTTGGGGAATTATACAAGCGTCTTCCTGGAGGAGTGTTAGTCCGCTGTGTAGATGAAAAAGAAGCTCGGAGGAGATTGCAAGAAGTACATGAGGCCACTTGTGGGGTTGAGCAGGTGGTCAGCTTATACCGGAGACTGCAACGTAGGGGTTATTATTGGCCAAACATGAAGAAACAAGCAGCAGAGACGCAACTCTCATGTTCTAAGTGCTCCTCAACTTTGTCAGAGCAGGAAGGATTCACAGCAGCAATTACTGAAGATTGGAGGTCACCATACTTGGAATACCTCATAAGTAAAACGCTGCCGGAAGACTGTAAGCATGCATACAAGGTCAAGAAGACGGTGAAAAGGTATTTTGTGGATGGAAGCACGCTGTATAGAAAGGGATTCAATGGTGAGCCATTAAGATGCCTTGGGGCTGCTGAATATCAACAGGTTCTACAAGAAGTGCATGCTAGGGAATGTGGAGAGCATCAAGGAAGAAAGAAGCTTTACCAGCAGCTGTTAGGCTTGGGATACTACTGGCCTAACATGCGTGAAGACGCCTATAACACGGTCAAGAAGTGTCACACATGCCAGGCACATGGAAACTTGAGTCACAAGCCATCAACATTGTTACAAGACATGAAAACACCTTGGCCATTTCACACTTGGTGGTTGGACTTGGCAGGAACCATTCACCCACCTTCTGGGGGCTTCATATGGATTCTCACAGCAACTGAGTCTTTCACCAAGTGGGTAGAGGCAGTTCCACTTCGTAAGGCCACGGGGGCTGCAATTTAAAACTTCATAAGGGAGAACATTGTTTGCAGATTTGGTATTCGTTACAAAATTGTGTCTGACAATGGAACACCCTTCGTCAATCAAGAAGTAAGCAAGACACTCAAGGGATACGGAATCAAGCACAGGAGATCAACACCTTATTATCCTCAAGGAAACGGCCAAGCTGAAGCTACAAACAAGACGCTCGTCAGGATCTTAAGTAAGATGGTACACGAATACAAGGGAGGATGGAGCATTCATCTACCGGATGCCTTATGGGCTTACCGTACCTCGCCTAGGAGTGCCACAAGGTTTTCCCCATATTCTCTAGTCTATGGGTCCGAAGCAGTTTTACCAGTGGAGCTTATGATCCCGACGGCTAGAGTGTTAGCTGTTAACGATCTAGAGTGGGATGATGAATCTTGTACTAAGTGGAGAACAATGGACCTTGAAGCAACAGATGAAAGGCAAAGACAAGCTGAAGCAAGGGCAGAAGCGTATCTGCAAAGGGTGACTAAAGCTTACAATAAAACAGTCAAAGAGAGAAGCTTCAAAGAAGGAGATTTAGTTCTTATAACCGTTGACTGGGTAAGAAGACAGATGCCTGGCCCTTCTAAGTTTGCAGCTCAGTGGGAAGGACCATTTATCGTTAAGGAATCTCACAGCAGTGGATATTATCGCCTCATTCATGCTAACAGCGGTAGGCTGACTGATCCTATCAATGGCAAATGGCTCAAGCCTTACTTACTACTGTTAGACCTTAATACACGAAGGTCCCTATCTTATAATTTAGTTTCCTTTCAAAAAAAATATACCTCTATCAATCTCTGTAATCACTTGCAAGGCACATCTTCTGTTTTATCAGAAGCTTTTGTAAGGCACGTCACCATGATGATGCCTAAATTTATATTAAGAAGCTCGCAATGTGAAATGAAGGGGTGTTTCTAAATATATTCACTATTGCCTTACCTCATTTGCCAAAACCAAGATACTCTAATTGAAGACTTCGTGAATCTATACAAGGGGGCTAGCGTGAGCATAAAAGAAAGAAAAAAAAAAAGAGGAATGGTCAACGCTAGCCTGGAATCCTAGCAGTAAGGCAATTCCGGCGGTAAACGAAGTGCTATTCATTTAGCTCCAACCTTCTCAAAAGAAGAAAAGAAAAAAGAGTAACAAGCAAAGAACATGCAAACCAAAACGATAAATAAAGATAAGCATTCATACATGCTGCAAAAGTTTAGTCCTACTGAGTGAGCTTCATACTTGAACGCTCGACTAAAAGCAAAAAGCTGCATTCATACTTCAAAACAGCATAAACCCAAATCCTAATATAAATAATAAGAGAAGTGACTACCGTCCTTCCAAGAAGATTCTAGTACGCACTCCATGGCAGGCACAGAAACGTCACGCAAAATGGAACTCAGATCATCTTGAGCCTTGCGCAACTCTCCCTCAAGACGTGCAAGCTCCTTCTTGGTTTGCAAAACCATCTCCTGCAGACCTTGAACTTTAACATACTGGTTCTCTGATCCTTCAGACCTCATCATATAACAAAAGAAATGCTTTGCATCTTGTTTTAAGGAATCCAACAAGAAGCCAACATTAAGACCTGCCCCCATGAAATCACGACAGGTGTCTCTCCAAATGAGGAATACTTCTCCATCTTTTATCTGGCAAACTTCCATACTGTACAACATCATGCCAAGTTCCTTAATCAACTCACACTTCTTCCTTGAAGTATAGTCTCGATCAATTAAACTAAAGATATCTCCACCGCTATATCTCTCAGCAAATCTAGCTAAGGGACCCACTAACTCTGAAGGAATTTTCATACCCGCAAAAACAGCGATGTCTCCGCTCAACACTGGTGTAACGTCAGCCATGCTTAGAGCAGACTCCTCTTTAGAAGCAAATCGAATCATAAAGTTGTCCATATGGGTCACCCACTCACTAGTTGACCCTTTAGCAGGCAAGCTTGGGCCAAGGCTTTGCGTTTGAATGATAGTCACCTTATCAATCCCTGGAGTGTGCTTATCAGACTCAACTAAGGCATGTACTGCCGTGTCATGACCAACCTCGTCATTACTCTTACCAACATCCGAAGGATGACCCTACTCCTAAAAAAAAAAGGGGAAGGGAGGAAGTCGTAAGAAAAGGAAAATATATGATTCTGCAAAATATTACACGCCTTTCACATTTCACATCATCAAAGGGGCAAAACTCATGTAATAGCAGCAGTATCAAAACAGTATCATCACTAACTACAGCGGCTGGAAAAAGCATAAACACTTCAATATCATGCTGCATGATTATAAAAAAAAATATGTCCTTAATACTCAAGCACACTTCGCAAGCGAGATAAAAAAAAACACAGACGCATGAGTAATGCAACATACCACAAGAGAAGGAAGTGATCTCCTGATCTGTTACTGCAAGCAAATAATCAGAATCATAGCAAAAGGTGCATCTCATTCCAATTTTGCTCTCTTTCTTTTCTATTTTATTACATATGCATTATTCTACCTGAAAACTTACTCATCCTACTTGCAAATTTATTTAGTACTCATGACTCTTCGTACCACACTTTTACTTTCTCACGAATACTACTCCTACTGCTGTTCCCAGCAGCAAATAACCCCTTTGAGCTTTCAGTTATACGTTCCCCCTATTCTTTTCATCACTCTTATGTCATTTTTCATTGATGGCTGCAGACATTTTATCACCATTCCTAACACAAAAGTCATGCTTACTGCATTACATGACACACACACTTCACATAACTAATACACACGTTATCGATTTGCATGTTGCGTTCATTTAGTTTTACCTCTGTTAATTGTTTGACTATATGATCTCCTCATTTTGTTTCACGAATAATTTAGCAAACAAACATGATACTTTCACTCTACAGTTACAGTAGCAAAATACATGGCGATTTGGAATCACCACGTATTTCATTCCTTTTGAATACCCTTTTGTTGTTTAGTAAATATACTTATGCATACTACAATACGGATACACGCACATAAACTTATTTAACTATCCGATCTCCATGTCAATATTACACATTTATCTACTCTTTCATACTATTATCTTAAGCCAAAGATCCGATGAACATGCATGAAAGTGGCAGCAGGCAGATGAAAGGCCAAAAACTCCATTTCAAAAACACATCAGCACGCTAATGCAAAAAAAAAATATTTCAATCCAAGCTTTCAGTTTCAAGTAAACGAGCTACCTGATCATTATTCTCACTCTCACCCGGAATATGTTGCAAAGGCTCAAATCCCGCATCAACCTAAGAAGAATGTACTTTGTGAGCCAAAGAATCTCCATGCATGTGACAAATACAATAAAGAGGAAAAGGAATAGCTAGGACATACCTGATTGTCATTGCTCACACTGCCGTTTTTTAAGGCCTGCTGGAAAGCAACGTCATCAAAAAAAAAAAAGGCGATCTTGGCAATAAGAAAAAAAAAAAAAAGAGAAAGAGAGCAGTAGATGAGCAAAAGGGATGTTGCGCACTTGCTTATCACCATCACTCATGCCTCCATCTTCGACAACCTTATCACCATCATTCATGCCTTCATCTTCGACAACCTTATCACCATCACTCATGCCTTCATCTTCGACGACCTTATCACCATCACTCATGCCTTCATCTTCGATAACCTACAAAAGAGAAGCAGTTTTAGATCCCTAAAAATATATATATATATATATATATAATAATAATGAGGGAGAAGTCGTTAAAAAAAAAAAAAAAGAGGGAAAGGAAGAAAAAGAAACAACCTGATTGTCACTATCTTGGCTAATCATGGGAGGCACTTCAGGCAGATGATCAGATGCCCCTTTTGAAGGGTTAGTATGATCCTCTTTAGAAGAATCGGTTGGACCCCCTTGAGAACCCTCTCCGTGATCATATTCAGATAACTCAAGATAAGCTGGAGGACCACGAGGGGAAGGAGAACTCTTGGACTTCACATGGTTGCTTCGACGAAGAGGGACATCAAAATCTGCACCAGCCTCCCTCTTCACCCTTTTCTTCACTTCGAAATTGGTAGCATTCGCTTGCTTTGCATGAGAAGTACCACCTGCTCGGGGTGTTGAAGATCTTTTCTTCTTTACCTCCTTGTTCTTTTGAAGTGGCATGCTCGGGGGGATCATCAGTTTGACTCCGTGTTGGGTCGTATGCATAAACTTGTCAAAATCCACCTTGGGCTTGAAACGCCGAATAGGCTTCTGAGTGTTGTGTTCCCTCGCATCACCCTTATCACCTATCTCCTTATCGCACTTCTTTTCCTCTCCCTTCACCCTCTTAGCTTCAAAACCCTTTAAATAGCCGACAACCTTTCTAGTACCATCGCTGTACACTTCGGTATACGTGAGGTTATGCTTTTCAGCATAAGTCAATACAGCCTTGGGGCTAGCCAACCTATTGCTGGTAATAGGTCCCAACTTTAGCTGAGGACCGCCGGCTTCCACAAAAAGCCTGAACCTGCACAACACCCCCCTCCAATAACAACTATAAGCAGGGGAGGCGTTAGCATTCATGGCGTTCCCTGACAACTGAGATGGGAAGTCCGCAATTCTGCCAGAGAAGTCAAGTACGCATCTACGCTTCATATGGGAAAAGCTTGTGATCTTAGAGTTAAGGGAGCGAGCTGGAGGTGAGGGAACATCCTGAAGGCAGCCAAGTTGCCGCATCACTCTGTCAGGAGAATAAACAACAGGGAAAATATCCAAGTCTTCCTTATCCTCACTGATGGATGGGATAAAATTTGGGCAAACAGTCATGTATAGCTCAACCCGACCGAGAGCTATAGCACATTGCTCTTCCCTACCAGAAAACGAAAAGGTCTCAAACTCAGAAGGTTGGAGATAGGGCTGCCAGATGAAATTATTCACATTGTCTAACATGCTTGGAGCAAACACAGTCTTATCTTGTCTCCTTTTGAACCAACGACACAGCAGAGGGAGTACCGGCGGCAAATACTCAGTCTATGCTTGCTTGCTGCCTTCCTTGTCGTTATTATACAATTCCAAAGAGAGACTCATGGTCAGGGGCTCCATCTTTAATCCTTTGAACCGTTCCCAGATAAATACTTGCAGAAAGGTGGTAGAAACCAATGTAGTGACTCCACACCGACCAATGCTCTCCAACTCGTCAACAACAATATGGTCAAGCAAACGATAGACATGACCAAGAAACATTGGTCCCAAAGGAAACCTACTGCTGGCTGCTATTGCAATTGCCAAGGGAAACAGGCGCTCTTCAACATACTCATAAGAGAACTCAATGAAGACGAATTTCGTCAGCCACAGGGATAGCATTGCTTCCAGACGGCAACTAGAATTAAAGCCTTTACCTGGGACAAATACCCTATTTTCAGTAACGCCCCAAAAATGCTTCACCCAATTTGAGAAACGGCGCTTACTTCCTTTGACACTGGAGGCCCCTTCCACAAGAACCTGCAACTTCTCCGAGTCAAAATCAAAGCCAAGAGGGTTGACTGAACCAATAATGGGAAGCCTCATAATGTTCAAGACGTCCTCCAAAGTAGGGGTAAACTCTCCCCACTCGCAAACAAAGGTATGCGTGTGAGGATTCCATCTTCGGACTACATGACGAAGAGACTCCACATCCCTGTTAATGTCACAACGAGCAGAGATGAATACAGAGGAAAGAACAGCAGCCTCTGAAAGTCTAACTCTCGTGGCCTCATCTTTTAGCTCGTGGTCAACCCATTGTGGCCACCCTGTAACTAAACCACAGGGATACTCAAAGTTTATGGGAACTGCTGGATAATCCCCCCTCTCAATCAGTAGCCTGGAAATCTGCTCAACACTGACATCTCTGGAAGTTTCATAATTGCCTCTAAACTCCTTCTTAAGGTCATCCTCAAGCACGAAATGATGATCAACTAGACTACACACCTCAGGAGCCATGACGAGATTAGAAGGATACAGGGATCTGCACATGCAATAAGGTGTTTCTTAACAAGAGAAAGAAAGTATAAGCCATTGAATCACAGCACGCTATTCACAAACAATCGGCTTTGAATCAACTAACTATTACATGTCAAGTAAGAGGCCGAGCAAAAAAAAAAAACGAATGAAAGACGCAAGGCCAACGCATTCAATCCAAGCTAACAAGCCCAATTTATGCGATAAACTAAACTATGCAACACCAGGCTGCATCATGTTCCATTGCGACCACGGCAATAAGGCTCCACACATGATGAGCATAATGCAAAAAAAAAAAACAACGACAACAATCCAAGCCACTCCATGCTCAGCCAATTCATAATCACACACCAAGCAAAGGGTTAAGCTAAAAGTTAAAACTATTGAATCCACATAGCCCCAACCAAGCTAATAAGCACGTCTTACATGCAAACTAACAGCAAGCCCCATCATGTTTAATGGCAATCACAGCAGTAAAAAAAAAAAAAAAAGTCCTCCACGCATAAAGCAAAAGATCAAGTCACTCATATTGAATCAATATACCATTACACCAGGCAGGGAACTGATCAAAACCAAAACTATTGAGTGCATGCAGCCAAGCCAAGCCAAGAAAATAATAATAATAATAATAATAATAATAATAATAATAATAATAATAATAAATGAATAAGTATAGAAGCAAGCTAGGATGCGGAACGGGAAGAAATACTTACAGATCAAAGCACGTGGTAACAGATCAAGCACAATATGACCTCGACAGCAGATTAATATAGCCGAAGCCACAAGCGATTGCAATAGCAGAATTGATAACACCAGAATAGGACATGCAACGAATCAATCACGGCAGCGAATCAACAATATCACACCAGCAATAGGCAATCGCATTTGTAACCTGGTATCGCATTGACCAAATATAAGATTACAGCAACGGCGGGTTTTGAAACAGAAGAGAAGAGAGAAGAGAAGAGACAAAGATGGCAAAGGATGGAGATGGTCAGGCAAAAGAGGATGCAATCTGCTAGGCTTACCAAACGTAGAAGAAAATCGCAAATTGGCTGCTTAACGAGTGCGGTGCGCCAGCTCTGTTTCTTGAGAGAGTAAGGGAGCAGGAACGGAGGCTCTCAAGCCAAATAGACTTAAAAGAAGATGAGGTTCTTTCCTTAGATCGAGGGTCCGACTCCTGGAGAAAAGCGTCTCGTGCAAATCGAAATATGGAAGAAAACGAGGAGAAACAGAAACGACTCTACACGCCAATGCTGTTTTCCTAGAGGAAAAAGTAGCTGAAAAGTAGGATTCTTCTCTTCTAACTAGGAGTCCAATGATGGTGAAGGTCTATCGCCACGTAGGAAGCCTAATAAGTCATGGATCGTATCAATGAGATACACAGGCCGACTCAACTCTAAAAAAAAAAAAAAGAGAAGGAGGGTTATATACAATCACTCGATGAGTCTTCGAATTTTTGATTATGTAGCCCGTAACATGGTCACATGAGCTACAAAATCAAGGGGGCTAATGTTGATACCCAAATTTCCACAAATTCGAATTTGACTAAGTGACAGGCAAATGGAACGAGTCATCGACCTCATAACCTAATTGGGCCTTCAAGCAAGCCCATTTTACAGCGAAAGGGAATTCTCTATTTAACAAGCGATACGAGATGCCTAAATATTCAAACGATTGACAGGGATTTCCAAATCGACCAACACGCTTATTTATCACGCGATACGCGTAGGCCCAAGCTACGTTTGGGGCTCATACGGCGGGATATGGTGGGGAAGGGAACGGATCATGCGAGGCCCATCGTTATGATAAGGCCCGTCGGGAATTTTGGACTTGGGAACCAAAATTCACGCTTCGAGGGCCAATATCTTAACATGGGCTAGTAGAGAGATGAAAGCAAGCCCAACAAGACTTAGAGCCCACTAGAATCATTCCTTACCCAAAGTCCACTACATTAGAACCTGTAGCCCAAAAAGACGTTGGAGTCGTCTTCTCCAAATCAGGAACGTTGTTCCGTCAAGTTGTTGCTGAGATTACTACTCCATCCTTTTCTGGTAAGAACCCCAAGTCTATACAAAAGCTTCCCAACTCTCATCCTCCAAAATCCTGCCTCAATTTCTGATAATACTTAGGTATTTGTGATTACAATTTACAATAGCACAAATCAAGGGATTATGATCTCTCAAAAATCACGGCAGCATGAAATCTGGGATCTCCATCGCCGTCCTATACCTGCACCACCGGTCTTTACCCACATGGCCAAAGCAGGCTTTCACTCTTTTGATTTCATAGGGAAAACAAAAGCTGAAGGTTTTATAATGATCCCATCAAAACTAAGAATACTCTTTCAAAACCTCTGGTTCTTGGCGCAAATCCTCCCCCTCTATCGCCGCTATAAAGGGCGAGTTCGTTGTCGTAGGAAACCAAGCCACAACACCCAAAAAACATCAAGCAAGAGATCAAGCTTCATCTCTGATAATCTAGCCATCAATATTCAAACAACCTTAACCCGAAACCCAAAACCATGTTGTTGCCGGAACTCTCTCTCTCTGCTAAACTCTCATGCATCTAGCTCCCACACCTTTCCTGCCTATAAGCCCTGTCTTTTATGAACTCAAGTCTAAATCGCTGCCAAGTAGCTGCTGTTATCATCAAGCCAAAGTAGCTGCTGTTATCATCAAGCCAAGTAGCTGCTGTTATCATCAGGGCAAGTAGCTGCTGTTATCATCAAGCCAAGTAGCTGCTGTTACATTTAACAGGTTACAACGAAGTTGTTCTTAGGACAACCATTGAACGACTTTGGGCCTAGTCTCGCACAACTAGGAGGGTCTTGCTGCAAAGAGTCAAAGTCACAAAGTCACCCTCACAATGTCAAATGGCTCTCTGGATAAACACATATTTCCTAAACAAGGAATCATCTCTTTAAGTTGGAGAGAAGCATTTCAAATTGTACTTGGAGTGGCTCGTGGTATTCACTACTTACATCAAGGATGTGACATGAAAATTTTGCATTCGATATCAAGCCACACAACATTCTTCTTGATGATAACTTTGTTCCAAAGATTTCTAACTTTGGGTTAGCAAGATTATGTCCATTAGATGATAGTAGTTTAACTATGACTACTGCAAGAGGAACCCTTGGATACATGGCTCCAAAACTATTTTACAAAAGTATAGAAGTTGTTTTAGAATAAAGGATTCAAGAGAGATTGATGAGAGAATTGTGTGTTCCATTATTGATAATAGGAGCCCTATATAGAGGGATTACAAAGTGCATTGCCATAAGATACAAGGAAACCTATTCCGACTAGAACTAGGAATTCTAGAACTCTTCTCTCCTATTACAACTATAGAACTAATCTTAGTTTGACAAGGCACACTAATAGTCAACATTCTTCAACACTCCCGTTTGTGCTGCTCAAACTTAGTGGTGACGCTTTAATCGTTGCCTCGTTAAAAACCTTGATCGAGTGAAAAACCTTGTGGGACAAAAACAATCTCGAGGAGGAGAAAAAGAGTACAACACGTCCTTCACTCTTCAAGATCGAACATGTGGACATCATGCCTCCCCCTATTGTCGACAACTCTCCTTGATTACTTTAATTTTGGGAGTTCAGATAATTTTCTCAATCCCATACTTACAACATGTTTCTCGAATGTGGATTTAGGTAACGACTTAGAGAATAAGTCCTCTACATTATCCTCTGATCGGATTTGATTCACTTCAATCTTTAGAAGTGCGTGTTGTTGCTGATTGTAAAAGAATTTAGGCAATATATGCTTTGTGTTGTCACCCTTGATGAAACCTAACTTCATTTGTTCAATAGAAGCTGCATTATCCTCATAAATGCATGTAGGTTCATCTGTGGTAGACTTTAAACCACAAGTTCCTCGAATGTGTCTAATTACAGACCTTAGCCATATACATTCACGTACGACCTCATGTAGAGCAATAATCTCTGGATGAATTGAGGAAGTAGAGACAATGGTCTATTTTATAAACCTCCAAGATATCGTGGTGCTTCCCATGGTAAAGACATAACCCATTTGGGAGCGACCTTTATTAGGGTCAGAGAGGTATCTTGCATCAGCAAAACCCATCAAAATATCATTGTCATTTTGATGGAGAGGAGGAGGAGAGCGCCGACCACCATGGACGGCAGCATCATGGTCGGTGACCATTCCTTGGACGGCGCCACTTTGGCATAGAGCGTCCGATCCAAAACGTCCATCATTCCTTTTCTCTCTGTAGGGATAAAACAAGCCCATATCAATCATACCCTTTAAGTGATGAAAGATTGTCTTTACACCAGCCCAATGGCGGCGTGTTGGTGCAGAGCTATGTCTAGCTAACAAGTTCATTGCAAATGAGATGTCTGGTCTTATGCATTGAGCTAAGTACAATAATATGTATATTGCACTTAAATAGGGCACTTCGGCCTCTAATAATTCTCCGTCCTCATCCTTTGGACGGAATGGATCTTTTCTAGGATCAAGACTACAACCAATCATGGGAGTACTCATAGGCTTTATGGTACGCCTGAATTAAGCACACAAAATTACCCTGCAAAAGACAATTGTTAGTATAGGATAAGCAGGGATCGTTCAGTCCGGGGATTGAGGGTACACCTGTAATTGCAAAAATAAATTAATAAAAGTAAAAAGTTTTATGTACAAAAATAACAAATAAAGAATTAAAATAATAAACTAAAAAGTATTATGTACAAAAATAAAACAAAGAATAGAAATATATACAAGTTAATGTAAAAAGGGGGGATTGGAGTTTTCAAAACGCAAACAATAATAAAAGAAAGAAAATGTTTCAATTTTTAGGGATTCCAAATCAGATGTATGGACGTTGAGAACTTCGTAATCCACCACTAGCTAAGATAAGAGAAAGACAATTTAACCTAATCTTCAATTACTAAGGCATGTGAATGAAACCAATCAAGAACTTTAGGATCGCCTCTAAAGCCTTATTTTTCCCAAAATTACTTAGAACCGTGAACGCACTGCATCCTAAGCTTGCTTATATGCAATCAAGGTGTAGAACGCTACCCTATCAAATTAACTCATTAAGCACACATAAACACATTAAGCTCTTTGGAAAGATTGATTTTAGAGTACAAAACTAGTGAGGAACGCCATCCTAGCATGCATTCTATTTGTTTGATTTCACCTAACATGTAGGCTTTACTACTTGAGTGTTTTAAGACCGTGAACGCACTGCACCTGAAAACTAGCTCCAATTACATGCTCATATTTTAGGTGATCAATCTAAGACATAAACATATAAAAGATTTTATAAAACAAAACCAAACTTACCCTATCAAATTAACTCATTAAGCACGCATAAACACATTAAGCTCTTTGGAAAGATTGATTTTAGAGTACAAAACTAGTGAGGAACGCCATCCTAGCATGCATTCTATTTGTTTGATTTCACCTAACATGTAGGCTTTACTACTTGAGTGTTTTAAGACCGTGAACGCACTGCACCTGAAAACTAGCTCCAATTACATGCTCATATTTTAGGTGATCAATCTAAGACATAAACATATAAAAGATTTTATAAAACAAAACCAAA
>BDJD01001949.1:5818-27303 GCA_002564525.1 Rosa multiflora
TAATCTGAGGAAAGTGAGGCAGACTTGTTTACTAAGTCATTGCCTAAATCCACGTTCGAGAAACATGTGGCAAGAATTGACTTGCGGAAATTATCTAAACNNAGTGAGCCTACGAGCATTTAGGATATTGCTGCTTGTTTTGAACAAATGAGGCAAGGCTACATCAAAAGCGACAACACCAAGTATAATCAGCAACAACAGACTCTCCTCGAGATCAAAGTGAACTAGATTTAATCTGAGGAAAGTGAGGCAGACTTGTTTACTAAGTCATTGCCTAAATCCACGTTCGAGAAACATGTGGCAAGAATTGACTTGCGGAAATTATCTAAACTCCCATGATCGTTGTCATCAGGGGGAGGCGCAGACATCAGGGGGAGATGTCTACATATTCATCTCGAATCGCGAAGGGTGTGTTGTGCTCTTTTTCCCCTTCGACCGAGGTTTTTTTTGTCCCACTGGGTTTTTGTTACTCGGCAAGGTTTTTTAACGAGGCAACGAGAGAAGCACCGCGTTTGGGCAACACAAGGGGGAGTGTTCAAGGAAAACCTAATTTGTGTTTAGCCCAAACTCTAGGTTACTTGACCTAGTGGTAATATGATTTAATTATAAGGATCTAGAATCCTAATCAATGTAGAATTACTTTCCTTGGATTATTGAGATTTTATGCATTGTAATCCTCTATATAAAGAGGCCCCTATTATCAATGAGAATACACAGCAAATTCCTCTCAATTTCTGATTCCCTAAAACAGTTACATATTTATAGCGGAGCGACTTTCATAAAATTTATAATTTAAAGTGATGGTTAAATTTTACTACTTCTTCGATGATTGCCGTAAAAATTAAAATAATAAAGGAAAAGATCTTTATAACAGCGTACATATTGGTACATCAATAATATTTCTAGTAGTAAAGCTAAATTACGATCTCAAATTGATCTATTTAATCAATACATCAAGCGAGTCTAATACCAGATCGACCGAATCTACTTCTTTTATGGAGTATATAATAACTTTATATTCAAGACTTCAAGAGTTCAAGACTCAGCTGATTGAATATGGTTTAGTGTAGTGATTAATTTTTACTTTTTCATAAAAGCCTATATTCCATCAAGATATCTGTTATTCTTTCCCGGACAACCACCAACTGCCACGTCAATATTAAGTGGATAATCTGATTAATCTATATCCTTTCTATCCCAATTATTTTTCCATATTGCCCTGTTAAATGGACTTACCAAAATAGCCCCTTGTGTTGACCATAAGGGGTCAAGTCGTCAAGAAAATGTTGCCAATTTTTAAATTCACGTGAAAATGCAAGTGGATTGCTCTCTGGCTCTCTCTCTCTCTCTCTCTCGTTTTTGGGGTTCAGGCCGGGATAAATTAAGAATACGTATATATACATATATAGTGAGATGTAATTTTTTGTGCTCATACGTATGAAGTTTTTGCGAAGGCGAGATGTAAACCTCAAGCTTAGTTTAAGTGGAAATTGATTCACTGTGATTTCTAAAGATGTTTTAACCTTGTTTGTAACACAATATTAAGATATTATCTTAAGTAGAGAAGTAGATACTGATTTATTTATTTATTTACTTATCTTTAAATCCGATTTCTTTACTTAGAACATATTTGTTTAATGCAACGTCACAAGTGATATTTATTAAGATAGGGAGAATCTGCTTGAGAAACTAAATAATTAATCTTTTTACAAAGTATATTTTCAATTCATAACAATATTAAATTTTTTGTCAGAAGATATGCTATTTTTATTCGAACCTTTTAAATATCTCCATTAAAAAAAATGAGGACTAAATATGCAAAACTAATCGCAATGTCGGTATTGTTCGTGATGTTATAAGAAAGTTTGTACCACCCTTAACATTTTAAATTCCTAGTGTTGGGCGTGAGTTGTGACCATAGGCTTACTTCTAATTCTATTTACCAATTATATACTTGATTACTTAAATCGATTTTGGACATCCTCCCCTACCCTTCAATAAAATCAACAATACTAGAGATTATTACCCTCAAACCACAAGTAGCGATCAGTGTAATTATATGCAAAGTGATAAGGGTATGATTGGAAAATAAAAACTCCCATCCCTCGAAGCCTCTAATAAAAAGTAGTAACTACCACAAAGAAATATCACTCTGTTTTTCTCTCTGCTTTTTCATTTTCTCTTGGTGTGTGTGTGTTTGACTCTCATTTGATCTACGAAAATGCTGGCCGTGTTCGACAAATCGGTGGCGAAGAGCCCGGAGGCTCTGCAAAGCCCTGAATCGGGATCAGTCTCTGCTCTCAAAGATGGGTTCTTGGCCCAACACTTCGGCTCCGTCCACCCTTCTTCCGTCACCGTCAATCTTGGCTCTTCCGGCCTCTTTGCCTATTCCAACGACAAGCAAAACCCTCTGCTTCCCAGGTAAAAACGACGCGTGCCCGTTAAAGAATAGAAGGAAAAAATGATTACCCATTTCTTTGTTTTTGATCGTTTTGTGTGGGTTTTGGTCGATCTGAGCTTTGTAGTTTGTGGGTTGTTTTTGTTGGCATCGTGTTTGGTTTTGGTGTTTGATTGTTTTATGATGGTAGAAAGTGATTTGGATTGTATCTTGTGTGGAGTATGTGTTTTGTCTTTTTGGGTAAGAAAGTTTAGAGCTTGGCGTTTTTTGACTGAGTTTTTGGTAGATGATGAGTTTGTGTTGTTTTTGTAAGAAAATTATGGCTTGATTTTGAAGGCTGTAGAGGGCAGTAGTGGCTGATCTGTGTTTATATTTGATAATGTAGTCCTTTACCGTGGCGTTTTCTTGTTTTTTTTGTTGATGGTGTTGATACAAGACAAATGGGACATATGCTTGATGGTTTTAGATACGAGACAAAGAACAGATTTGGGTCTCTAGTTATTAAAATAATGGGATGCCGGCTTGTTAATTTATAAGGAGAAGTTTTGAAATCGCAATTTATGTATGCAGCTTTTTGTTTCTGCTTTTCCTGTTGGCACTTGAGTTCAGATGTTTGATATGTTTTTATCTGATATTGTTAGGCTGTTTGCGGTTGTGGATGACATTTTCTGCCTGTTCCAAGGCCATATTGAGAATGTCGCTCTTCTCAAGCAACAATATGGATTGAACAAGACAGCCAATGAGGTGATCATTGTTATTGAAGCGTACCGAACTTTGAGAGATCGTGGTCCTTATCCTGCTGATCAGGTTGTGAGAGATATCCAAGGGAAGTTTGCTTTTATTCTCTATGACACTACTTCAAAGGTCTCGTTTGTAGCTGCTGTAAGTAAATTCTTTCTTACAAGGATGTATCATGAATGTTCACCTGTTCATTTGTATTTGTTTTCAAATTCCAAGAATCTCTTTCTGAGTATTATACTGATCGTTAGCTTCTGTTGCTGAGCTTACTCTTTTGTCTTGTATAGGATGTTGATGGCAATGTTCCTTTTTTCTGGGGAACTGATTCTGTAGGCAATCTTGTTATTGCTGATGATGCAGAAGTTGTGAAGAAGGGCTGTGAGAAGTCATTTGCACCATTTCCTAAAGGTATAAGTTTTCAGTATAACACAATATATTAATACGTGATAGAAGAATTTGTGCATTATTTCCATAGTCATTTCTACCCTTTTAGTAATGGACAACTACAATGACATGAATGTATATGAGCTAACGGAGAGTAAGAAAGGTGGATATGTGGGTGGGTGCATTCAATTTTCCATGGTGTTGTGGAATTAAAAGAAATGTGCATTCAATTACCTCACATTATCTTGCTGATATCTCTCTCACACACTAGGATGATTTGGGTCTTGCTTCCTGCTTCTGTTTCTTATATCATGAAATAGCTTCAGAATTTGGTTGCTGCAGTCACTGTGATTTTAAATCGATTCATTAGTATTTGAACTAGACTGCTAACATCTTTTTCTGGTGCCGTCCTTACAGGATGTTTCTTCACATCCTCTGGAGGCCTGAGGAGTTTTGAGCACCCCCATAATGAGTTGAAGGCAGTGCCAAGGGTGGATAGCTCCGGTCAGGTGTGCGGTGCAACTTTCAAGGTTGATGCTGAGGCTAGGAAGGAGTCTAGTGGAATGCCCAGAGTTGGGAGTGCTGCTAATTGGTCTTCAGATTATTGAGTTCAAAACAAATTCCTCTGGCAAGGCTCTTGCTATTTAGTAGGCCTTGAAGTAGTTCTGATCGGAATTTTTCTGATGTATACTATGGCAGCTACCAAAGTTTATATTGTTCATGCAAGTGAGACGTGATTATTACATGTTTCTTTAAGTCTGAGCCAAAAGGCCATAATCATATGGCAAATAACTACAAATAATATTTCATACAGGTGGACTTGCTGATATTGAGTAAAGCTTTAATTGTGTTCGCCATGGAGTATAGCTTTTTGATGTGTTTTGAGTGATGACCTCTACTTTGAGATTGGAGCCATTTTATCAGTTGATTGGTAATATATTATAGTTCTTCCTTCAAAACAAAACTAACAAAATTTCGTTGCGAAGGAGAATTCTTGCTTAGCACTTGGCACTTACAAATCCCTGGTTCCCCCCTCTTATACTGAAGGAGAAATTCCAATCTAACACGGGGTTGAAACTTTACAGAATGGACCAACCTAGCGTAACAAGGATAGGAAGGAGCAATAAAGGTGGAGGTTCCTGTTGGAATTGGTTTCCTGATTGCAAAGTGTTATTCCTTTCTAGTAGTATTGGCCAAATGAAAACGCAAACTAATTGCATATGAATTGCTATTATTCTTATAAATACAAAGCCACAACGCCGAGGATCCATCACACACAGCTAGCTAGAAGAGGAGAACAGCAAAATGTTTTCTTTGATTTCCTCATTGATGAGCAACTTTAGCCAGATGGAGGTGATTAATGCGACTCTTGCGGTTGCTTAGTGTTTGGTGCTGTGGAGATCAAAAGACTACTCCGCAGTAAACCTGGGGAGAAACTACCTGATGATATCATGGACATTGTGCCCTGGAAGAAACTACCTGACGATGTCATAGAGATGATTGTGCCACACCTGAGTGTACGTGATCGTATACGATTAAGCAGTGTTTGCAAGCCTTGGAGCTCAGTTCCTATGCGCACCGACATCCCTAGTGCTCAACATCAGCTTCCCTGGTTAATACTCCCTCAATCTTGCCATAGCTACTTGAGCTTTTTCGACCTCTGTGAAGGTAAAGTTGGCAAGTTGGACCTGCCTGAACCAGTTCAAGGAGGGTGGTTTCAAGGATCATCAAAAGGTTGGATGATTATGATCAAGGAAAAGGATCTGGATTCTACAATGTTTCTTGTGAATCCAATTTCAGGGGCCCAGCACCAACTTCCACCTTTGAGCACGACTCCATCTTTCCAGAGCTTTGTAGACAACCGCATGGAAACGCTATGGTGCTTCTGCTTTCTGCTATAGCGTTGTGTTATCTACCTCAGATATTAATTCAGATCAATTTATGGTTGCAGCAACTTTTGGAGATACACTGTGTTTGTTTAGACTGGGGGACAAGAGGTGGAGGTTCATCGAGGTGTTAGATGAAAACCAGGGCATTACAGATTTATTGTTTTCTTCTGGGAAGCTCTACGCCTTGCCTATTAGTGATAATAAGATTGGCGTCATCTCAGCTCCTCGCACCTTAAAATGTGGAGATCATGTATTGGAATTGCAGCTGGTCTATGACAAAAAACCAAGAACCAATGACAGCATGGAAGAATATGCTGACTATCTAATCCAATTACAAGGGACAGTAAGCTCACGTTTGGTAGAGTCAACAACCAAGGATGAAATACTGTTGATCCATCAAGTTCAAGATATATTTGCAAAATGGCATGACAACCATGAGGAGGTGGAGAATGTTGAAGGCAGTGATGATGACGATGACGACAACGAAGATGACAACTTGGAAGGTAATGAGGAGGGAGGAGAAGAGGTTGATGCATTAAAGAACACAGATTTTTGTTAACGCAGTAAACACCCTATTGAGTGAAAACATCTGTGTGGTCTTTAACTCTTGAAAGACCAAAACCAATTCACTATGAAACCAAATTACAAGATTACAACACAGTGATTGCACTGAACTCGGCAACCATTCTAGACTGACTCACTAGATTGTTTGTACTTAACTCTTGCTAATTATTTACACAAGTGAACAACTCAAAAATCTCAGCTATGAAACAAGCTATGAACGCAGCAAGTTCTTCTTGGAGATTTCACCTTTGAAGTTTGCAATATGCAAATGACCTCATGGGATGCAAGATATGATATGTATGAATGATTGAATGGTTTGTTGTTTTTCAAATTGTTTTCAACATGGAACAAGACACTTTGAAAAACAGAAAACCAAAGAGATAGAACTTTAAACAACAAAGGGATTGAAAACCCAAATATTTTCAATCACCCGAAATGGAACAGAGAACCCATATAAATTAGAGGAGGAAGAGGAAGGACAGTTCACTAAAAAAACCCTTAAGCTCAAGTGGAGTAGGTAAACCCATACTCCTAATTTCAATTGGGAATACCAATTCTATAAGCCAAACACTCCAACTCCTTAATCAAAACTGACACCCGAATTGAACCCATGAAAAACCATTAACTTTTGTAAAAGAGATGCCATGTATGAGCTTACCTAAGCCATGATGAAGAGGGGTCTTCTCTTGATCTTCAAGTTTGAGGCTTGATCTTGGACAAGACAGGAAGATGAGATGGGATGGGGAAGCACGACAGCAACGCAGCAAAATGTGATGAGGATATCAAGTTGTAATTGAACTAATTCTTCAAACTTGGCCTTTGGCTTTCGAGAGCAAGGCAGGCACACAAAAGAGAAGAAGACCCAAGTTGCAATTAAACTATTATGCCAAGATAGGGAAGTTGACAGCAAGGCAGCAAACTGATCTTCAAGTCTTCAAGTGAGTTTTTGACAGCAAGACAACCACAACAATTGTAATTAAACAATTATGGGCTTGGGCTTCTAACTCTCGGGTAGAAATGTTTTGTTAATGTGAGGAATGCTAAACATGATATACTAACAAATTGCATTTATTTTGCAACAAATAATCTCTTGAAATTACATTTGCGAACATATACAAGTCGAGAGATTGGTGTGCTCAGCTTTGATGGTAGAAAAATTAGGCGATCTTTCCCTAGCGTCGAAATGTCAGTACGATGTCGACTCTGTTGGTTTACTCCAAATTTATAGTGATAGCTATGGATTTTGTTAGCTCTAAATACTATTATTATTAAATTTCTTTATTTTTTGGCTTAAAATCCTTGATCTATGGTGCATATATTGTCTGTGTTTTCCATCTTAATGATTTTGTTACCTTATTACCGTAAGCTACTATGCCTTGCTGGTTCAAGTAGCAGCAAGAATCAGCCTCCTTTTAATCTTTTTTGTTTGAGTGCATAATTTAACGAGTCGATCTTCTCAGTTGGTATGTGGCATATATGGGAGAACCTTTGCCATATAAATCATTATTTCAATAATCACAGGACTAATCCGATGCGTATCAGTGTGACGCAGTCGGAAGTAACCCTAGGTTTACAAGCAATAAACCTAAGACAAGAATTCTGGAGTCCACCAGAGATAAATGAGAAAACTCTCAATATTGATTGATAATATGATAAAAGATAGGTTCTGCAGCTGTTTAAGGTTGTTTATATATGAGAAAAGAAACCCTAGGGCGACTAACAATGGAACCCTAAAGCCCACGGATTAAAACAAAACAAATCCAAAACAAACTAGAAAATCGAAAATTCTGAAAAATAGTAAATTGCAGTTTTGAGACCCTAAACGACCCCGAAAGCCCGAAAAAGCCCACATGTCATGGCAAAGAGACGAGTTTTGTTCCTGGTGTCATTCCCTTTTCGGAAAGCTATAGCAATTGCGATTCGGACACCGAATGCCAAAGTTGCAGCAAACCGGGTTTTCCTCCTTTTCCACGATCGAGATGTTCTTAAATTCGGACTGCCATTCGTTCTACATCACAGTGCATATGTCTTTAGACATTTTCAAGCTTATATATGCAGGCACCTAATGGTTTTGGTTAAAGCTAAAATCAATTGATTGTTTGTTTCTCTTCTTTTCTGAAAGCACCTCTGCTTTATCTTCAAATGTGGTTCATTGTTTTCTTGCTTTTAGGCAAATGCATTTTGGAGGTGTATGCAAGGATGAAAGCTTTGAGGATCTTAAGGGTTTCAAAATAAAATGCTTTGGGGAATTTGTTTGTGTGCTTGAAAGATATTGGGAGTGTTGGGAGTGTGTTTGAACCATTTACGTGGAGTCTTTGAGGAATTTCTTCTGCGTATTTGGTGCAGGTTATAATTTGGCTAGTTTTTTTTTTTTTCTAATCAGATAAACAACTTAAATGTTACAACTAGTCTTTCGTGAGTCGAACTCACAACCGCCCACTTACGAATAGGAGACTATACCACTAGACCAAATGGTATTGGGCTTGGCTAGCTTCTTTTTTTGTTTTTTGTTTTTTTTGTTTTTGGGCTGAAGTCATAAGTTAAGAGGCAAAAAGTCACCTTAAACTCTGCAAATTTATTGAAGAAGAAGAAAAAATACAAGAAGAGGGGGACCCAGAAGCGAAATTGAGTAAAGATCCTTATGAGGGAGTGGTGGAAGGAGGAGTTCTGTGAGGAGCTTAGCAAGAAGAAGAAGAAGAAGAAGAAGAAGAAGCAAAAGGAGGGGTTTCAATTCGGGTTGTGGTGGCAGAAGGATGAGGAGGATTTGGGGTCGAAGAGGAAGAACACGAACCAACAAATTCATATGGAGGTCGAACACAAACAAGCAAAGTCAGATGGAGAAGATGAATACTGAAAGGATGAAAATACCCTTGAAAAGTTAATGGGGGTTAACGTTTTTACTCTTCATAGGTATGAATATTGGGTCGGGCTTAAATCTTCAAGTACCATATTTCCCAAAACATATGTATGAAGGTTAGTAGTCTGGAAAAGTTCAGACACTGTTTGGACAATTTTTCAAATGTTATATATATAGAGAGGGCCCTTCCACTAAGGGATCCCCTTTTGGGTTTTTTTTCTAAGGATAGGGCATTGGACCAACTTTTTAATCACATTTCGGCATCTTAACCATTCAATTTTTAGGCCCTAATGTGTAGATCATTTCTACAAAATTTCAGCAACCAAATTAATTATCGTTAAGGCATTCAAAACGGCGACCTAAGATAATATGTATGAACAGTTCAAGTTTGATAGATTTGATTCGTTCATTGATTTAATCTAGTTTGTCCAACCTGAACTGTTCGTGTAAACTGCAGTTTTGGATACCTTAACGATGATCAATTTGGCTGAAAATTCGCATAAGTGATCTATACATTAGAACCTAAAAATTGAACGATTAAGATGTGAATATGTGACCGAAAATTGATCAAAATATAAAAATCCGTTTTTGAGGTCTCGCGGAATGTGATTGCAAAATGTGATATTACAACAAAAGACTTCAAGAATCTATATGAAAATTACCGGAAATATAGAGGTTTTGCGGCGGTGATCCACTGTAACACTAGGTCTCTGTTTTTGAGTCTAAAGCAAAGAAGTACAGAAAACAAATTCACATCAAGAACGCATTTGACACTCAAAATGAAGATAAAGAAACTAATAGCTAGAATTTCAACTACCTGAAGTCGTCGGGAGGCTCATTTTCTTCTTTGGAAGAAGAAGAGTCCGATAATGATGACTGGTTTGCTGGGTCTTGGTTTTCAACTGGGGGTGATGGTGGTGGAGGGTGAGTGTGGTTACAGCGGTGGTTGCGTTGTTTGGCTTTTTCGGACATTTCTTGCTGAAATTTGCAAGCATTCTGCTGTCTGCGAGCGTCGGTCGATCTTCTGCCATTTCCAAGCCATGGCACAACGAAATGGCAGGATTTGCTTTTTCAATGAGGTGTGGTCCCTGCTTTTATAGCCAAATAACAAACCGAGTCACGTGTGTGTTATTACTAATTACACTTAGAGTTTTATTTCCGAGCAAAAAAACACAAAAAGAAGTTTTTATTTTATTTTTATCAAAACACAAAAAAGAAGTTTTATTTGATTATCTACATTAATTTCTAGAATTTCTTTTTGGTTGAGCATAATCAATAAAAAAAAATTCTGCCTATTTGCTTTTTTAGCATATAGGTTCACCTTTATCATTTCTAGAATTTCTTTTTGGTTGAGCATAATCAATAAAAAAAAATTTCTGCCTATTTGCTTTTTTAGCATATAGGTTCACCTTTATCAAGTGAGCATCGGATGTTTAATGAGCGGTCTATCTCTATGTATAATCGTAGTACCACCAAAACTTCTTGTTTGTCTATTAATGGCAGCGGAATGATATGTAATAGTCATTTTAGGCTGAGATAAATATAATGGTCCATGATCTGATTCAAAAAAAAAAAAAATCAACGTTCTCATCCTTTAATTTCTTTTTTCTTCCAAGTATATTTTATGTTTCCATTAAATGTACTTCATTATTTTGTTTGAGACAAATATAATGGTCCATGACCTGATCCAAAAAAAAAAAAATCAATGTTCTCATCCTTTAATTTTTTTTTTCTTTCAAGTATATTTTATGTTTCCATTAAACGGAAATTTGAATACTACATGTCTGGGGGCTCCTTGGAGAGGGGCTGAATCAGGTTTTGGGCTGGAGGGGTTTGGCAACAAGTCTCAGACGCCATCTTCCTTGCAATGGTTCTGTGTATATGAGGGTCTTCCAGATCTGGGTGGGGCTGAATGATGCTAGATCAGAGGGCACGACGGTGTGGTGAAGCTGGTTAGTGGAGGCACGGCTCGCAGTGGGGATTGGGTTGGCGTTGCAGCTTGAGGCGTTAGCGGCTTGGGGCGTGGTTGCTTGAGGCGAGGCAATGAAGGTTGCGGCGGCATGGGCTGGACAGCTTTGGGTCGCGGCGAAGGGACTGATGGAACTGCACCGGAATTGTACTTCTGGCTAGTGAAGTGGAAGCTGAAGTTTGGGCTAGGTCAAGCCAATCTTTGCTGGGCCTGAGTTTGGGCCTCTCGTCTTGGGGCTGAGTGATTTGGGCTGGAGTTTTTGCCTTAGTCCTTTTTATGTTTTAAGTCTAGTTACAATAATTCCCTTTGTTTTAGGGAACTCTATTGCTTTTGTTTTTAGGGCAACTATAAGTTTTATTCTTAGGCTTGCTTATTTACTATGTTATTTCATAGTCTGTAGGCTTGCTTAAATAAGTGAGCATGGGTACCGTCAAATGATCGGACTTAATCTATGTATCGCTGTGGTTTTCCACAAATTCTTTATCTACCCAGAGATGGTAGAGGGAGGATATGTAATGGTCCTTTCTGGCCCGAGTATTAATATATATATCGACATGATATTCTTCAAACAAAAAAAAATGTTTCCATTAATTTATAATGTTTCATTAGGAAAAAAGGAGGGTTTTTTTAATTTTAATTGAGTTGAAATTGTACTTCATTATGCAATTCAACAAATAGTACAATAACGACATTAACAGAATTATAATCAAAACAGCCACATGCACTAGTTTGATATAGGGTTTAAGGAGTTCCTCTCATCTAGCAACACTCCGACATCAGCGCTGGTGCTAGCCTCACTGATGTTGTCGAAGTGCCGAACCAGTGGTTGTTGGTCTATGTTCCTTTAGTTGTTGGGATTGCTCTACTTGGGGTGATGACGGTGAGTGGTCGACATTTTTCTGGTTCAAAAGGTATAGGCGGTCGTGGGCATCAATTCAAGGGACGGATGCGGGTTGGGTTAAGATCTTGATCCTAATTAATCTAATTCAAGAGGCGGCAGTGACGATGGCGACTTCGAGAGGATTAGCTAGCAGCTTGGGGCGCAAGGGGATCCAAATTCGGTTTGGATTCGGGTAATTTGACTGGTATGTATAGGTTCATTGGTGCCTTTTGGGTAGTGGAATCTGGGTAATTGTGGTGTTCCTTGAGGTGTGGCGGCGGTGGTATGCTCGCGACGAGCCGTGGTGGTGGTGGTACGCTCGTGGTGTTCGTGCGAGGTTCTGCACAAGGAGATGGAGGCTAGAACTAGGCTCGGTCAATCTTGTAGGGCCTAGGGTGCTGACTTTTCCTTTGAGCCTTTTGTGCTGCTACTTGTTTTTTTAGCTTTAGTTTGTTACAATAATTCTCTTTTTTTGGGGTAGGTAGTTGGTTTATGCATTTATATATATATATATATATATATTTTTTTTTTTTTCTCTAGCGTTAGTTTGTTCAATGTCTACACTTACCAGGAGATCTTCCATAAGCCTTTGTAGAAGTACATAATTCCAGCATACCACAATTGTGTGCTCGATGTCTGGAATCGAGTAGAATAGATTGCCTATACACGGCAAAATATTTTCAATTAGTATAGACTACTTAGTGCTCAAAACAATGTTAAACGGAGTAGTCTCTTTTATACTATTCTATACCCAAGAACTAGGGTCATATATCAAAAGTCTGTTAAACCTTTAATTTAAAAAAACACATAGTTAAGCGTAGTCTATACTTAGCATAGTCCTATCACACCCACTTCTTAGGAGTATAATCAAAACAAAGAAAATATAACTCCGAAGAGGAATAAAATGAAATAACAAAGTTTCTATTTTCTTTGTGATCTCCTTACTCAAAAAAGAAAAAGAAAAAGGAAAACACAATCCCATCATTCTTTCATAAAAAAGAAAAAAAAATCAGAGATCCAAAACCACACCGATTTGCACTAGCATAAGACAGATCTGATAAAAAACCAAGCAGCGTGAATGAAACAACACAAATAGAGGAGACGAGCCGCCAACAAGGCTAACTTGATCCAATTTTGAAATTAACACCCTGCCATCATCATTATAAATGATATTAACAAGGTAATTGAGGCTGCAAACTGTGAGTCAAGGGTACTAACGAAAGCATCTGCTGTCACCACCAAGGAGGGGTGTAGGAAGGGGTGCTCTGCCACCCATTCGAGTCTAAAATACAGGACCAGCACCAACTAGAGTAAGTCACAATTGAGAAACCTCTCTTATAAGAATCAAGAAGAGACATTAATGAATCACTTCCTCACCGTCATCTTTGAAGAAACTAGAGAAGACGAAAAGCCCGTTGGTTGAGGTTGTAGTGCCACCACCAGTTAAAACTGGTAGCAATCCTAAAGTAGAGAGGGAGAGAGAGAGAGAGAGAGAGAGAGTGTGTGTGTGTGTGTGTGTTAATGAGGCACGCATATGAGGGAAGAAGAAAAAAAGGTACACTATTTTGCTTTTAAAGGAAGGACATTTTTGATATATAATTTTTTTTTAAGATAAAAATGATTTGCTCATCATTAATCAAGCTTAACCATGACTATAAAGGGACAATCTCATCCTATTAAAAAAATCGACTGTGGAGCTCCAAAGAACCCGAAACCTCTTGGTCTAGGGTTTGGAAAACTTCTGCTCGTCTGGCGGCTCGAGGATCGGTCTGGGTTCTCCTTGCCGCTCTGGTTCGCTGCCGGACGAGTTTTGAATGTTATGTTGCTCGGGCAGTACTAGAGAGGGGTTCTTTGCTCAAGGAGGTCGGATGGCTGAATTTAAGCTTCGTACGGCGGCCTATGCGTAGTGGTGTGTGTCGTACAGGGATGACTGGTGCCGACATGGCCTCTGCTGATCAGCGGCAGCAATGGTCTGATGGTCTGAGCGTGCATGGTTCTGCAGAGCGATGAGGTGAATTCTGTGGGATCTGGCAGCGGCTTGTTGGCTGGAGTGTTTTGAGCGGCGGTGGTGTCTGCTGGATCTGGCCAGTGAGGTTTGGGGTGTAGATCGATGGAAAGGCGGCGCGGCTGACTGCAGTAGAGGAGGGTGCTACACGGATAGCGTACGGTGGGTAGGTGTGTGGGTTTGGCCAGCTGTCCTGTTGGGCCTTGAGTTTGGGCTTCTTTTTTTGAGTTGCTGGGCCTTTAACTTGGACTAGGGTTTTGGCTCTTGGTCCAACACTATATTTTTAACTTTTGTCTAATTACAATAAATTTCCTTGTATTAGGAACCTAGTTTTTTAGTGTCTCTGGAGTAGTACCGAAGGAGGATATATGCTATCTCTACGTATTTGAATGTACAATGAGTAGGACTATATGTACGTACCACTTGTGGGTACTACCACTAGTTTCTTGTCTGTCTAGAAATCACAGCGGAAGGGTATGTAACGACCTATTCTGATTTATGATGAATATATTATTTCACCCCCGTGACATTACTAAAAAAAAAAAACCATGACTATAAAGAACAATGCGGGCCATGCGGCTCATACATCTACCAAATAATTTAGGAAAAACTTATATTGGACTAGTAAAAACCAATTAGTTTAAGAGTGGTGCTAGAGATCCTAAAACTTCTTACCAAACTTCAATCCAATATGAGGTGGTATTTGACACTTCATCGATTTTTTCTTAATAATATTCTTCAACAAGCACCAATAAAATTTTGAACTTCCCTCACAAATGAAAAAAAGAAAGATTATTGTTCTTTCCAAAAAAAAAAATGAAAAAGAAAGAGATAGAACAGACCAGAAAAAAAAGAAAGAGATAGAAGCTAGTCAAACTCTGCTCACTCTCTCCCTCTCCCTCTCAGAGACACTCTCTCCCCCTCTCAAAATCTCCTCCTAGGGCTGGGCATTTAAGCCCGAAAACCGGCAAACCCTCAAACCCGGATCGGCCGGTCAAAACCCGACCCGAACAGGCCTAGCCCAATTTTTTTTGTTTTTTAACCAAACGGTTCGGGTCCAGGCCTTGACCTTCAAACAAATGGTTCGGGCTGGGCCTTGTCTTTCAAAGCTGTCAAAGTCCGTTAGGCCCATCATAGATTAAAAAGGATTGCACTCTTCACTCAAATACCTAAACCTAATCCTTATTCCTCAGTTTTCTTCATGTAGCCCGATATGAACCTAATAGCAACAAGGGGCTGCCTCCTTCTCCTCCCCTGCGCCGCGACCCCCGACGCTGAGATGCCGAGATCCCCGCCGCTGAGATGCCGAGATCCCCGCCGCTGAGACACTCAGGGCTGCTCTCTCTCTCTCTCTTTCTCCACTTCACCTGCAGAGTTGCAAGCCCGAGACTGCTCTCTCTCTTCCGTTGCCGGCCGAGTTCATCTTCCGATCTTCATCTGAGTTCACACCATCTTCGACTCTTCGTCTTCGTCTTCGTCTTCATCTTCACCAGAGAGAGTTCACATCGCACCAGAGGCTGCCTTCGTCTCTCAGTTTCTCTCTCTCCTCCGCCATAGCTGTGAGGCCAAGAGACCAAAATAGGAGCCCGTTGTTCTTCAGGTCTGCCATCTTGTTTTAGCTTCATGGTTCCTCAGTCTATTAATAAATTTGATCTCTTTGTGTGCTTATTTGGTTTGTAGCTAAACTGGGATTTGGGTTTTTGATCAGTTCATTGCTTTTTGTATTTTGTTTAGTTCACTGGTTTTTGTATTTTGAGTGTTTGCTGAGAAAATGATGTCGATTAGTGATTGCAAATATGCTTCAATGGTTGATTATCTTGAGTTGCAATTTCTGGTATTTGAGTTGCAGTTTTTTTTTTATAGTGCTAGTTAAGTTGCAGCTTGAATGGTTCCTCAGTCCTCACTCCCATGTTATCTAAATCTCTTTATGATGGTTGTTGTAGGCAAAAGTAAAAATGTGGAAGCCAATTGATGGATGGTAGCTATTGAATTGGTGGATAGAGAACTGGAAAAAGGGCTGCTAAATTGTTGTATTTGAATTAGGACTTTCTATTTCAATTGCATATTTGTATTTCAAACTTGGACTTCATATTTTAATTGGGTCATTGTATTTCAAACTTTCAATTGTAGGTATTGTGATTGACTTGAATTTGAAATTGGATTTTATATATTTTGGATATTTCAATTTGCAGCTTCTGCTTTGGATCTTGATATTGTGTTTTGATTCAAATCTGAACAGGTTGAAATGAAATGAATGAAAACTAGTACATAGCAACGTAGATATATATCCTACTAATTAAGCAAAGGTAAAATACAGGTTTTTGGGCCCAAAATTCCACAAGTCCGGCCGAAGTTAAATGGGTCGGTCCCTATTTGTGTCAAAACTGGCCGGGTCTGGGCCCAGGAAAAAACGGGTCTGTTCCGAGCTCAGTGAAATTATAGTTGGACCCGGCCTGTGCCCAGCCCTATCTCCTCCACTCCCAAAACCCTAATCGTTGCCGCTGCTCCTCCTTCTCCAGCCGCCCAGCCTTCCTTCCTCTTTTTCTCCGACGAGACCGCCTTCAACGGCGTCGTCAAGGAGCTCAAGAATTTCACGACTCGCGTCCCCCAAGTGCTTCCTGTTTCCAGCGAAGGAGGAAGCACCGCCGAGATTGTCCGCGTCCTCAGAGAGACTCAGTATCTCAAATCTCCTCTTCAAATTGGATTTCGGGAGTCCGATGCCGGCGATGCAGGAAGATCCGCCGACGACTAAGGCGATATCCAGAAATCCAACGCCGTTACTGCAATGGTCCTCAGAACCGAATAGAAAAAAGCCAGCTACAGCTCGTCGAACGTGAAGACATCGATGATGAAGACGACCTCTTCGAAGCGATCGATGAGAATAAGCTTCACAAACCTTCAATTCTGTTCAATTTCCTTTACATACTTTGATTTTATATTTCAATCATTTTGCTCTGGTAATTGATTTCAGTTAATTTTCAAATTCCTGATGGATTTTCTTAGTTTTTTCTCGACTTCTCGCCTGAATTGAGTGCGTTTGCTCCCAATTTTATGATTAGAAGTAAATTTCAAGCGAAAATTGCTTCAGAAGTGACTGAATCAAAGTTTTAATGGAGTGATGAGAATTTACAATTTTCTACAATTTGATTAGTAATTTACTTTTACACTAATGCCTGATATTCTAATCTATAATCGCTATCAAGTATATAGCATATGCAGGGTCATTTAATTCATTTCATTTTGTAGGTACGTTCCTTCAATTTGGTTCAAATGAGTAAATAATAGGATATGTGAAATTGTGGAAAGTTTTGGGAAATTAAAATACAAGGAATTGATGTGTGATTCTGGCATCATTCTTCAACAGAAGCGTCTTATTTTAGTTCTAACCGAACAACAAGCGTGGTTTGGGCTAGACCTGTTAAGGGTCGAATTTTATTTCAGCTTTAATTTAGAAAAGTTTTTATTGGATGAGTTTAGATTTGATAATTCAATCCACTAGATAAGCTTAGGACAGGGAATAGAAATTCAAAAGCCTCCTTATCCATGAAACCACCGGCATGGATGACAATGGAATCCATATTAATTTGTAGTCAATCATATTCAAAAAATTAGCGGTTAGAACTAGAAGAATCAGCTCAAACAAAGGAGAATAATAAAGCCGGAGCAAGACAAGAAAAATTCCAAGCCCCATTTTGAAAATATGCGGGAACCAACACAATCCCGTATATGCTTGGATAATAGAAAAAAAAAACAAACAAACGCTTGCTAAGATAAACATTTGGTTTATTAAAAAAAAAAAACATTTGATTGGGTTTCGTTAGTATCTGTCATGAGTTAAGGCCATACTCCTAAGGGAAACTGAGATCGAGCCAAATTCACTTAGCTTAATTCAATTCATTTTGGCTATGACATGGTACTTTTTTGGGTTTTGATGAGAAATTTTAAATACACACCCCAAACTACTTAATACACATCCCTATTATTTTATATTTCAAATCAGATTTTATGGGTAGGTTAAATGACCAAAATAGACATTTATGTATTAAAAGAAAAATAATAATAATAATAATAATCATATGTTCCTTATATTATTCTATAATTATAAACACAATGAATTTCTATATATGACATCCTCATTTAAAATAAGAATAAAGTTAGAAACCATCTAATTTAAATTTTTCTTAAATGAATTGTAATTAAATGGGGTGAGATACCAAGTAATTTAGAATTTTGAAATCAATAGCATTAAATGTTTTTAAAACATATTGCTTTATACTCCCACTTTTTCGTTCATTTTTTTATTATCTAAAAGTGATGATTAGACAATTTCTTACCTAATATAAAACATCACATGTATAAAACTTTGTAATTGTTAATGTGTTTGACCATCCAATGACAACTTCGTAGTTCCGCCATTGTGGAGAAACTACTGATACAGTTTTGGTTGAATGTTCGACTCAAAATTTTATACTTGATCAATAGGGTGTTTGGTGGATGAGAACTCAAATAATACAAAACCTGTTTCTAAGCATCTATTTGAACTTTGAATGGAACAATAATGAATCCTTATGGATTTCCCAATAACTAACACAAGTAATTAATATGGTCAATTATATATACTAATCAAATATTAAATAATAGTGTATTTCATGATTTTTAAGTTTAAGGATATTTTAGGTAATTTGGGTTGTGTATTTAGTAAAATGTTAGAATGAGAAATTAAATGGTATGTGTATTGAGTAAGGAGTGTGTGTTAAGTTATTAAGGGTGTGTATTTAAAACTTCTCTTTGATTTGGCAAGCCCACGCACTGCGTTTTTTTATTTTCTTTCTCTTCGGTTTGGTGTTTGAAATTTATTTTTTTAAAAAAAATTTTTGATAAAAAAAAAGTGCGGTAAAAACTTATTTTCAAAAAGGTTAAACAAGTTTTATACTTTCTGTGGGTCCCACACAATTCTGCATGGAGAAACGAATCAGTACGGACAATGTGCTTTGGGAACGATAGGTTATATAGATACAGCCATACAGGTGCGAGTAACAAATTTTCTCATTTGCTAAACCAAGAAAATGGGGAGTTCGAGGAAAAACTGGGATCAAAACATGAAGTTTCAACAAAAGCAGTCTGAATGGCCAAGGCGGCTAAGACGCTGCGGGCACCACCATCGCCTCCACAGGCCGTTGCGCCACCAACTGCAATTCGCCGCCGCTGCCATCCTCAAGGTCGTGGCAACACTAATGCCCGGCCTCCAGTGATTTTGACCGACGCCGCAGACTCCGAGACTGAAAGTGGCTCGTCGTCCTTCGACACGTCTCTCTTTGACACAACTGACGATGAAGACAAACCTCCGGACGACACTGTCGACTGGTAAGTTCATTTCTGGTCAATTTCATGTGCACCGAGTGAGCTAGGGTTTGAATATTATCTGAATCGGTTCTTGTTTGGATTTGCAGGGAATGGAGGACCGAGTTGGATGATTTCCCTAAGGCTTTTATAAAGGGAAGAAGGCGAAGGAGGAGGTCGGTACCGTGGGTTATTTCTATCTCCCTTTTCATTATGATTATGATATGGTTTATTCATTCTTGGTGATTTGTGGCAGCCTCTACTGTGTTTCATGCTGCTAATGAGTTGCTTGGCATACCGCTTCAATCTTCTTGCCCAAAGATTCAACCCGTAGCTATGCAAAATGTAGGTGTAGCTTGCTTGATAGTGATAGAATTAATGTTTTCTTGCTCCATCCACGAATGTTCGCTAAAGTGCGTTCGCGAGATGAGGTTACTGCGGAGAAAAGTTCGCGAAGTAAGTTGGTCGCGAATGTTAGCTAAAAGTGCGTTCGCATGATGACGTTACTGCGGGGAAAAGCAAGAAGCGAGTTCGCTGAGAAGTACCATGTTTGCTAATAACAGTTCGCTAAATAACTATGTCTATTCACTAAAGGTTGAGTTTGTTCACTATCGCGAAACATGCTGCAGTGAACGATATTTTACAGCAACTTGCATTACTATTTGCTCCACTCAAATTAAGCTAGATATTTTGTATCTAAAGTATTTTTAATATAGTTTAATATGCTTTCATCTTAGATGTTTTGTAGGTTAATCTTGTACCCTACATAAGGGAAGAGATGGTTAATATAAAAGTGTGAACAAGTTCAGAAACTCAAGTACAAACGTTTGTTGGGTTAAATTGATTTGTTCATTCTTCATTTGCTACTGCAAATTAATCAAATCAACAAGTTGTGGTTTCGATTATATTTTGTTCAAATACAAAGTAGAAACAATCAAAATTATATTTACAAATCAATATCAACATGGTATCAGAGCTCTGTTGATCAATATCAAATGGGTCGTATCAACTGTTGAATAAAAAAAAAACCAAACACAAGTTACCCCATTAATAGTGGCATCTCTCTCTCTCTCTCTCTCATAGCACACAATTAAACCCTGCAAGCTCAATTGGTTAGCCGATATAGTATAAGTGAATAGGGCAATCTCGCATAAGATTGTGTCTAAAAGCTAACCTAATGACTTGATTTTATACAAAACAACTAATCTGTCCACCTCTGTAGATGCAATTGGCAGACGACTCTATATCTATACTAATATTAATAGAACATGCTTTGTTAGCCAAAACTAAAAAAATGTACTAAAATACCCTTAAAATATTAAAAAACAAAGCACAATTTTCATTCTACAGGACATAATCGTCAAAACACTAAAACAATAAAAAAATATATTAACTCCCCATTTTTAAACTGATAACCACCCACTTTTCCACACCCAGAGGGTGTGAGCAGTTTCTAGTTACTCAAAATGCTATGGGTGGACTTGGTGCGGGCCATCGATTTGGTTTAAGGGCATTAACCGCTAAAGGAACCGATGGTTTTGGTTTCCTATTTTCTACAATCAAAACCAATCACAAAATTTAATAACCGACATCGTCGGTTCTGTTTCAGTTTAATTTCAGTTAATATCATACCATCCGTTTTAACTTTTCGTAAATCATCAAAGAACAGAAAAAAGAACAAACAGAAATTGTGGTTCAATAGAAAAAGTAGAATGGAAAGATTACAAGAATAGCTTAGCAAAGTAACTAGTTCGATGCAATGAAACTTGATAAATCTGCAGCAAAAATTAAACGACAAAACACTTCGCTAGAAATGTTGAGTACCGTGAATGATATGAAACCTTTTTTATCAATTTGTATTCCTTGTTAACCTGTAGTAAAGAACTATAGAGTAAATACAATGACATCAGCTAAAGTTTTCATAAGAACAACAGATTTATGCAATATATATGCATATTCCAGTTTTGGATTTTTGGGTTGGGGTGGGGGACCAAATCCAGTAAATAAACAACTATTACCACGTCGTTAAGTAATATTCATTCACATGAGGAACACATTCTATATTAGCAAATAAATCAGACTTTAAATCATCTTACCATAAAATTATTGAAGCGTACTTGAATTTGGCCAACTCCTGCAAGTTCATTATTGGCTTTGTTGATCTATCAAGTGAAGTTTCTCCACTTCTAAAATGCATAAAACAGTAAACAAGATTCACCTTAATAATTTAACATAATAAACCACTGACAAAAAAACTATTAAAAGAACTATGAAGCTTAATTAAAATTTCTTACCACTTCCTCCAACTCCTTATAAAACTCAAGAGTCCCTTCACTTGGCTCTTTCAAAATACCTAGTACTGAATGACCTGCAATCTTATAACTTGAGCTAATTACACGCCAAGATATATATATATATATATATATATATATGTATGTATGTATATATATATGATATATCA
>BDJD01001949.1:27601-41763 GCA_002564525.1 Rosa multiflora
TTTTTCAAAAACAACTTTATTAATAATGAATTGGTTACAACAAATTTTGAGCAACATCTCTAACATAGCCAGCAAGCTAACAAGTTTTTATTTTATTTTTAAGGTTGAAGAGAAAGTTTTTTTTATTTTTTTTATTAAAGAATAACTTCATTAATAATGAATTGGTTAGAACGAGTTTTGAACAACATATCTAACATATACATAATTAAAGAAGCTCTACATATACAGTATGTGGGAGAAATACAGAAATATACATAATAGTAGACGACGAGTAGTTTCTAATACATATACAATCTGATACATAACAGTAATTCTACTAATACATACATACGTGGGAGAAATACAGAAGTATACATATACAGTAGAAAATTTCCCCCAAAAACAAAAAAAAGTATAAATACAGTAGAAAGGGCTAAATTCTAGGGTTTCTCTTAGCCAGGACATTATTATTCACAAAGGAGCGGTCGGTCCTCCACCTCGGCGCTCCTCTTTCGATTTCATTCTTCCCTCCAATGCTTATTTATCCCATCTCTTCTCTCCTCCCAAAACCCTAGACAGATCTCCGATCCAAAGTCCGCTCCTTTTTCCCAATTTCCGGCCCCTAATCTCCAATGCAAGTCCCCAATTCTGAAGAAACCGCCCCCGTAAACCCCCAAACCGCTGAAGACCCCGAAACCTCCGATTCCAATTCGGCAGTGGACGACGATGACAGTTGCGCTGCAGACGACGAGTCGTCGGTTCTCGATGTCTCCGGCAAAAGCCTGGATTTTTCAATTGGGGAGAATTCCGGCGACGGCGTCGGGGCTTTGTATTTGTACAAAAATGTGTATAATTTATTGCCCAAGTCCGTCGGGAGGCTGAAGCGGCTGAGGACGTTGAAGTTTTTCGGGAATGAGATTAATTTGTTCTCTTCGTCGGAGTTTGGGAACTTGGTGGGATTGGAATGCTTGCAGCTCCGGCTATCGTCGCCGGCGTTTGATGGTCTGCCATTGCATAAATTCAAAGGCTTGAAGGAGCTGGAGCTTTCGAAAGTGCCTTCTCGGTCCTCGGCTATACCGATACTGAGTGAGATTGCTAGGCTCAACTGTCTCACCAAGCTCTCTGTTTGTTACTTTTCTATAAGGTAAGTTCATTTTCTGCTACATTTGTTGCTGGAGATATTTGGATTGCAATTGTATTAGTTAGTGTACAAGTGGGTTCTAAATTGGTAGAGCTTATGGTCTTGGGAACACTTATAAAGTTGTGGTGTTTAAAAAACTAAGCGCCGTAGAGGGAGGCTTAGGTAGGCTTAGCGAAGAGCAGGATGACTTCAAAGTGTGCTTGCTTTAGGTGGGTTTAGTTCTTGGAAGGATATCAATTTAGGATTTTCTTGATGATCTTTGCCTTTGATGCCGGTGCTATACGTGGATACTATACATCAATTTAGGAAGATGCCATCTTTGCATGCCATTAATTATATATTCCTGGATGGTATGATGCTCAGCTGCTAACAAACAGTAGTTACAGAAAGGAGAATTGGAAGTAATGGGATCAGGCATTGGGACCTTAATATGGAGGAGTTAAAACAGTGATGCACATCCTGGGCTATAATGTAGGTGCTGCTTGGCCAATTTAATATACTAGAAAGACAGTATATCTTAGAATAGTTATTGCATTGATGATTAATTGATTTGAAACGTGTCAACTGTGATTTGGGATCATTTGAGAGGTTCAATCCCATAAAGTGTTGTATTATACGCACATCAGAGTTGTGTTGGTGGTCTGGATTTTTGGGATCTGAAAGTAGTGTTTCTTGATTATTATGTGGTTAGCTGTTTGTGGATTTTTTGTTTCAAATAATACAAAACAATCATTTTTTTTATAGAACAAAACAATCAATTTAGATTAACAATGTTTGAATGTCAGGCAATTAGGCCTCTATTACATGGTGACCATTGTTTTTCTCAGTTTATTATGTTGGGAAAAAGTTACCTTTCTTAACTTGGTTTATTTTGTGGTGTACTTCCTGCAGATACCTTCCTCCTGAAATTGGCTGCTTAAGCAAGTTGGAATACCTAGATCTTTCATTCAATAAGATGAAGAGTTTACCAGCTGAAATTAGTAATTTAAATGCCTTGGTATCGTTAAAAGTTGCCAATAATAAATTATCAGAACTACCTTTGGCTTTGTCCTCGTTGAAAATGTTGGAGAATTTGGACCTGTCGCACAACAGGTTGACATCATTGGGGTCCCTTGATCTTAGCTTGATGCGAAACCTCCAGAATTTAAATCTTCAGGTGCTTGCTAAGAACCATGAACTAGGAGCATTATAATCAAGTATTCCTTTCAGGTTTTATACTCTTTTTAAAGTACATTAATTCTATTCCGGATTTTAATTCCTTGGATTGAGATTGCTCAACTACTTGAAAATCATATCTGTTGCTCTCGTCCGGGTGTTATTACTTTATCTCTGTTGTGCCCAGCCACCTAAACTCTTTATAAAGGAGTAAAGAAGCAATGTCTGGTACTCTGGTCAACATATAGGCTATTATGTTACTTACTTGTGAGCACATACTTGATCAACTCCTGTTAATATCTCTGCATTACATTCTACATACATCTGTCAAATCATGTTGCAGTTCTCTCTCTCTCTCTCTCTCTCTCTCTCTCTCTCTAACACACAGACAGCTTAGTTTGTTTCATTTTACCTAATTTCCTTTCATGGAGAAAAAAAGATGGTGAATTGGCTGGGCTTTCAGGTGAAGTCAAGTGGTAGGTTGCTAGGTTGTGCGGGAAATTAGCTGGTTGTGGGTTACTGGTTGTTAGGTGTAGTAGGGTGGTGGAGGGTTGCTGTACGTTTTCAAAACTGTTTTTTAATTTTTAGCAAGGGAAAAAATGAGAAAATTTAGGGAAAAAATGTGGGATGTCAGGTAAGGAAACTTGGATGTCTTATATTCTATGCATTTTATTGACTTCCTTATAGAATTATTATTACTTAGCTGATATTTTAAGTTGGTATTTGATATGTGAACTTAGCATGGTTTTCATGGTTCTTTTTTTATGGTTCAGCACAACATGCTTCCCATCTACTGTCAAATACCTTCATGGATATGTTGCAATTTCGAAGGTAATGGAAAAGATATTTCCAACGACGATTTTAGCAGTACCTCAGTTGAAATGGATGTATATGAAACCACCATTCAGAAGAATGATGAAAATCGTTTTCACACAGGTAAGGCTCTCTCTCTCTCTCTCTCTCTCTCTAATGTGTCTTGTATATTTAGAACCATTCTCATATTGCTTTTATTTGTGACAGGCTTTCATCATAGCTCATCGAGTATAGTTGGGCCTTCATCTAACAGTAGGTGTTTCACAACTCGGAGATCAGCTGGCCGGTGGAAGCGACAGTTCTTGCAGAGGAGAGCTCGTCAAGAACGCTTAAATAACAGCAGGAAGTCGAAAGGTCTGGATCTTCCTAAGCTGCACATGAAGGAGGATGAAGACTGCAAACCGGGCAATATAGATGCTACTTTTGAATCATATCGTGAAAGTGCACTGGACGTTATAAATTTGGATGATGATAATGATAAAAGTTTACTTTCTGGAGAAGAAGAAGGTGTAAATGTCTCCCATGCTGCACATCATGACATGTGTTCGAAGGAGGAGCTTTCTGTAAGAAGTTGCTCATCTCTCAGGGTTAACTCTACTCTAGTAGATAATGGTGATAAAAAGGATTGTTACGAGAGTGATGCATCGTCAACTTGCAATCAAGAGGTTACTGGTGAGCATGATGACGTGCCATATTCAGGAAAATCCAAATGCAGTTCAAAGTCCAAGAGGCCACGAGATGGGGATCTTGATAATAGGAATCTTCAGGATCCCAAACGTTGGAAGTGTGGAGATTGTAGTTCAAGCCTATCTTGCAGAAACATGTCTTGCAAATATAGTAATATGTCATTTTGCAGTGCTGAGGACCATCTTCCAGATGGCTTTTATGATGCAGGACGTGACAGGCCCTTCATGCCACTAGAGAGTTATGAGCAAATTTTCCATCTCGACTCACGTGAAGTTATTCTTGTGGACAGGTTATTTTATGCAAGTTTTTATGTTGATGCAGATACATGTTACCCCTTTTGGTTCCTGGGTGGAATGCTAGCTTAACATAATGGCTCTCAACTCTAAATGCTGTAATTTTTATTTTGCCTTCAGGCTAAGGGATAAAGAGTTGGATGGAATTTTGTGCTCTGCCCGAGATATGGTGTCTCAATTGAAGCAGTTAAATGGTTTAAATACAGATAGAGATCGGGATGATGAGCTACAGATTGCATTATATCTTGCTCTATTTGTATCAGATCATTTTGGAGGGACTGATAGGGCGGCTCTTGTTGAAAGGAGACGAAGAGCTGGTGGTGGTTCAATATCCAGGAAGCCTTTTGTATGCACCTGCTCAATTAGGAACTCTGAATCTATTAGTTTGAACCCCAAACAGTCTCCGGAGACTGTTGAAGATATTGCCTTTTCTGATATCTGTGAGAAATCTCTCCGTTCTATCAAAGCCAGACGAAAATCCGTTGTAGTACCTATAGGAACATTGCAGTTTGGTGTTTGTAGGCATAGAGCATTACTACTGAAGGTGATTCTTGTACTGACTTATTCTTTAATATCTATTTATTAGTATGTCTGTTGTATGCCTAAACATCTAGTTTGGTATTACTTTGTTGGCATAGTACCTATGTGATCGGATGGAACCTCCAGTCCCTTGTGAGCTTGTCAGAGGATACCTGGATTTCATGCCACATGCTTGGAATATTATATCAGTCAAGAAAAATGACTCAGCCAAGAGAGGTGACTCAATTAAGGGAGGTGACTTGGTTGAGAGATATGACTCACGGATTCGCATGATTGTTGATGCATGTCGTCCGCATGATGTAAGAGAGGAGACAGATCCTGAATATTATTGCAGGTCAGCATCTTACTTATGTATGATTTCTTGGTAATTTCTTCAGTGCTGAATATGAAATGTAGGTTTTGTGTCACTATATTTTACTTCCTTACTGACTTTGATTTGTCTTTGTAATGCTGAGTCTCTCTCATCTCTTGTTCTATTTCTGTTAAATTGACTAGGTCACTTCTAGTCTGATTATCAACTTGGCTTTATTCAGAATCTTATCTCCTTTTGAGCACAAAACTTTGTTTTACTCCGTTTGTTGTGGTTCGGTTATAATAAGGAAACGCCCAGGTTTTTGCTCTGTTAACTGTATTCTGAACTTGTACCTGTCTAGGTGTGTTTTTTGACTGTCTTCTTCTTCATTTTTTATTAAATTTTTTTTTGAAGTTTTTGTTACACATTAACCCTTGCCTCTCTTGGCTGTCTTCAGAATCTTATGTTTTTTCTTTTCCGAATTTCAAGTTTCTATTACCTACCTTCCTTGCCTCCTCTTTTTCTCTGTTCAATTGATAATGGGCGCTGGTTTGAGCATCAACTTAACTGTCCTCAGAATCTTATCTTCTTTTGTGCACGACACTTAGAATCATATGTTTCATGTTAATTAATTGTACATCAGTAGTGCGTAGACAGGCAACCATGTTCATTCTTCTTTCTTCTAAACTGTGGTGCGGTTTAAGCATCAACTTAGCTGTCCTCAGAATCTTATCTTCTTTTGTGCACGACACTTAGAATCATATGTTTCATGTTAATTAATTGTACTTCAGTAGTGCGTACACGGGCAACCAGTTTGTTCATTCTTCTTTCTTCTAAACTGTGGTGTGGTGTGGTGTTGTTTTCTTTTTCGATTCAAGTTTCTATTACTGATCAAAAGTAGCAGTGTGTGTCTTTAGTTATATTTATTTCCAGATATTCACTTGTATGAGTTGTATAATATATTTTATGATGGTAGGTATATTCCTCTCAGTCGGGCCAAGGTTTCTTTCTCTGGAAGTAGCCCTGCTGATGTTTGTTTGTTTCCTTCATTGTCCTCTTCGGATGAAACTCAAACTGAATCCGGTAGTTCTCTCATTCGGTGTAAATATGGGTCGGCTGACGCAGCAGCAAAGGTATGCCTTTTGAAATCTAACCAGGCTTATGCAGTTGTATAATTATTTTCTGGCCTTAATGACCCCTAGGCTTCTTAGAAGGTTTCATGATAGATCACAGATTCTCAATTTAGTCTCTTGCTTGCATAGTTTTTGTTCCAAGTGATTCTTAAAAGTCTATGTTTACGATTCTTACCAGGCTTGAACAAAATTTCATTGTTTAGGTTGTAGCTTATGAAGTTTTCGTTTTATCTTGGTTAGGATTCTGTATGATGTTTCGTTGTCCTTTATTTCGTTGTTGCTCTAAATTATGACCGTCATTTTGCTGGGGGATGCTGCAGATGCGTACTCTGGAGGTATATGGGACCTCAGTGGATGATATTAGGAACTTTGAATACAGCTGCTTGGGTGAAGTTAGAATTTTAGGTGCTTTGCAACACCCCTGCATAGTAGAGATGTATGGACACAGTATATCATCCAAGTGGGCTCCTTCTATGGATGATAATTCTGGGCACCGTATATTGCAATCTGTAATTTTCATGGAGTATATAAACGGGGGTTCCTTAAAGGTGAAAATTACTTGAGCTGGTTAAAAATTCAATTTTCTTGGTATTTATTTTCATCTTGTTTTAGTTATGTTTTAAAGATTTTCATTTCCATCATATGACAGGGTTACATAGAAAAGCTATCTAAAGCAGGTGAGAAGCATGTCCCTGTGGAGTTAGCTTTAAGCATTGCTAAGAATGTTGCATGTGCACTGGTGGAGTTGCACTCAAAACACATTATTCATCGTGACATAAAAAGTGCAAACATTTTGATTGATATCGATAGGAAGACAGCTGATGGAACACCTGTTGTGAAGCTCTGTGATTTTGATAGGGCAGTGCCTCTTAGCTCGTACTTGCATACATGCTGTATTGCCCATGTTGGGATACCTCCTCCTGATGTTTGTGTTGGAACACCTCGCTGGATGGCTCCAGAGGTTCTGCGGGCAATGCATAAACAAAATATTTATGGATTGGTAAGTTCTCTGTGCGGTCAGTTTACTGGGAATCTCCTAGATAATTGTGCCTGCTGTATCTTTTTGCATTCAGTATAGTGATGCACTATCCGTGTACATCATGGACACATGTGCCTATAACTGTCCATTTACTACTGTAATTCTACGAGATTTAGTTTGGTTAATTACAAAGCAATAGATGTTTGTTGAAGAAGCATTTATTTGAGTTAGGAGGCTGACGTTATCAAGAGATAGGTTATTCTATTTTACTGAAAGCTTTTATGACTAAAAGTGAGACAAGTATTTGGTAACTTGGAGGAAGTCTTATAGTTTATTACGCAAAGCTAGAACATGGAACTAGTTTCTGTTACAACTTTCAAGAATCCAGTTAGAGTCTAGTGCTACTTAGCTTTCTGATAGATGCATTATTATCGGAATGAGGTTCTCTGTCTGGTGAGATTGATGAGTTGTCAACCATGTAGCAAGTTCAGCAATTCTCCTGTCACTGCTAATTGGTACAATAAAACTTGATGTTTAAATAACAATCTTCTGCAACAGCATTGATTTGAAATTTTAAGATTGTCTTTGACTTGTTGATATGTTGATGGCCTAGTATATGCCAAGATTGTTTGTGCCTAAATTTTGTGGCAAATACTTGGTTTCCCCTCCAGGTGTTAGTAAAATATTTGTATCAATCAAAAGTACATTACGCTGTTCTTGTGAATTTGGCATGTGAAGCATACTGCACATTACCTTGTACACCTAGATTCAGTCTTCTTTTATAAAATATCCTTAAACAGCCGATGAAGTTCCACATGGTCCCTAAGGGTTCCAACCTTGTGTTATAGCTTTCTTCTTTCCTAAGTTGGTGAAGCTTTACTTCTTCAAAGTGCTAAGTTTCTTTTCTTTCTGTTTACAGGAAGTTGATATCTGGTCGTTCGGATGCCTTCTTTTGGAGATGTTGACTTTGCAGATTCCTTACTTGGGATTATCTGAATTAGAGATTCATGACTGCCTATCGGTATTTCTCTCCCTCTCTCTCTGGCTGGCGAGTAGAATGTTTGAGGGGTCCATCTTGGACCAGTTTGACTTTATAAACTTTGTATAATTGACTAGTTGGTGAAAATAAGTTTTGAGTTATCCAGTCAGTGATTGGAGAAAGTGTGAATATGTTACTTTGAAAAGATATTGCGGCCTTATTCTAGTGCTCCCTTAGTTTGTTGGCTCAGTAGAGCCCTTGTGTGGACATACATTTGTGTTTCTAGGGTTAGCTAATTGGTTTATGTCAAATGCATAATTATTTGTGCTGTCAATATTTGCTTATTTTTTTAACTTCTAACTAGTCTGCGTATTGCTTGTCATATGTAGATGGGAAAACGACCCAAGTTAACAGATAACTTGGAGGCGCTTCGGCCATTGGAGAAGCCTGCAATGGCTCAATCTGCTGAAGAGCTTGAGCAAACAGAAGCTGACTTAGATGTACTAAGATTTCTGGTTGACTTGTTCTGCCAATGTACTGAGGATAATCCGCAAAGTCGTCCAACGGCTGACAGCCTCTACAAATTGTTGCTCGAACGCAGCACCCAGTTTACAAGTTCAAGAAGTTAGAAATGCTAGGTTGAGCATCAGGTGTTAATCTATGAACTGCAGATTATGTAGTCTGAGTAATGTACTTTTGCATTAAATTTATTGATTTGGCCAGAGTTTCTGGCATTGTAGTTGCTCTGTTAGGTTAGGCAGCTATGTTGTATTATGTCTTCTGTATGGGAGATTAGGTTTAGGGGGATTGCAGGCTCATTTTCTGTAATCCAATTGAGATTTGTGATTTTTGTAGGTAGTTGGTTCTGGGACATGCGAGGCTTGGTCATCCTTGTATTATTCCAGACTGTAAGCAGACCAGAATAAACTATATAAATGGTCTACAAATTTTAATAAATCAGATTTTGTGTTGGATATCATATGGTTTTACATAATTGGTTTTATAGTTTGTACTGATGTTGTCTTGATAACTATGCCAGTTGTGGTAATGCAAAACTGCAATGAATCAACGCAAAGCATACAATGGTCTACAAATTTTAATAAAGCAGATTTTGTGTTGGATATCATATGGTTTTACATAATTGGATATCAGGCTACCGATTTATAGTTTGTACTGATGTTGTCTTGATAACTATGCCAGTTGTGGTAATGCAAAACTGCAATGAATCAACGCAAAGCATACCCTAAACCCGAGGTTAATTGTATCCTAGAGCCCCCTTCTGCAATGAATATCAACTCGAAGACATCAATTGATGCTGTGGCAGCAAGGTTTCCCTAGTTGATGGACAACGCCCTGTTGATCTTGGACCTTCAATTCTCAAGGACAGGGTTTTGCGGCAATTCATGCTTTTTAACTGGCTAAACTACTGACAACTAGGAATGAAAGTTCATGAAGCACTTCCGACGGGCATGGCCATTGGATGGTACCCATCTTGCGAAGATGCATGAGCGTGCACGCTTCCTGATTGCTTTGACAGTGCCATCTAAGAACCGGATTAATTCCTGATTACTTTGACAGTGCCATCTAATCGGAACCGGATTAATAACAGTACCTTGGTAAAGCACTGCCGATGATGGCCTCAGTTTGACGGTGTGCAAAAGGCGAGCATGATGCCATTGCAAACCTTATGCTTCTAGGTTCAGTTAGGGATTTCGCCTGCGTTTTAGATCACATTGCTTGATCCAGCTGGGAGGTATTTTGTGTCGATATGTTGAAACTGATCAGGCTGCGGGTTACTGTTGATCTTGGGTAGCATTTCCTTTTCAAACGTAGCTTCACAGTGGAGGATGGGTGGGTGCTTCATTTGTTTTTCAAGTTCAAGAATCTTATGGGAGGTGTTCAAGTTGTGGCTTTATCACATGTGAGCTTGCCAGAAGAAGAGCCTTATGGTCCGGTGTTTAAGGCAATTCAGGCGATACACAATCAAGGGTTCCCAGACCTTATATTGGCCGATGGAACCATGACGTCGTCTATGGTATTCCAAGCAAGTGTTCCACCACTTATGACTACCAAGTCTACAATACTAGCCTCTATTAGCCTTGATGACTTCTCCTTTTGGGGCTGCGCTGTCATGTTCCAATTAGACAACTGGACGAGGTCTCTTCTAGAGTGGAGGCTGCTGCTATATCAGGATAGCGACGAAAGCGAGATGATGGGTAGTTTGGTGGTGAGGAAACCGGTTATTGATGCCACTAACCTGGGCTTGGTCCTAGTGGCTAAGCAAGGTTTTGATGGTCTTGTTGTTGTCAAACATAAACCAGGTGCAAATGATCAGGTTCGTTCTGCTAGGGAGCTTGCAGCTACTGTAGCACCAAAACAATCTCCTAACAAACAGTCTCTGAGGAAGACTAAGCCAAGAAAGAATTCCAAGGTGAAAGGTCGTAAAGCTACTATCTCTGACCCTAGGCCCTAGGGAAGGAGTTGGTAGTTGTTTGATTTTTTTATGGCTGGTGTCAGCAAGGCTAAGCTCTGTGTAGGTACGTAAAAAATGATTTTGCCTTGGGGGAGAGCTGTTACATTGATCTTAGGCTCACTTAAAAGCGAGTTTCAATAAGTTTCTAATGAGACTTGTCTTAGAATAGGATTTGCCTGAGTTTGATTACAAGTTCTGTTTTCTAATATCTAAAAAGAATGCACATTTCTCCTTGAATAATTGTTGGAAAATCTCTAATAAAAAAAAGTAAAATAAAAGGAACGGAACAGACTCACCATCAAGATTGTAGCATTCCACCACTTCGCGTGAGCACAACGCTTGTATTGCTCTCCTATAATCCTATATTCATGATTTAGGCTACTTTTATTTCGCTCGCCACTAAGTAGCATGTAGGTACAATTCTTGTACATATCGTATTGGCATTCCCATACAAAACTATGACAAAGCCCTTTACTGATCTTGGAGAGTCACAGGTAATTGCATCTGCATATGCATGGGATTGCAACGTGTGTTGCAATCCCCGAGTCTGCTGTCAGTTTTTTGTGGAGTCCGATTTTGGAAAGTAGGTTTTAGGTTTTATGTATTTATGTCTTTAAAAGATTTTTCTGAGTGTTAAAATCGTGGTGTTGATGCCCTAGGGTTTTTAGGACTTGTCTATTCCTAATTGATTTCCCTTAAGATTTGTTGGAGTTCATATATGGGAAGTTTCTTTCCAAATTAATTGGGAATTAGGGTAGAATCTTTGCATCATCTTTGAGTAGTTGCCGCTGGTCTATTATATGAGGAGAAAAGATACACGGTCTGGACACACACACATAGAGGCAAGAATTTTGATAGAGTCTTGCATGTTTGTTTGAGTTTGTGTCTTCACAAAGAGTCAAAACACTTGGTCCATGTATAAGTGTTTGTGATCATAGTTTCATATGCATAATACTCTCTCAAGATCAGTAGGGAGACTGTGAAGAAAGAAGAACAAGATTTGAAGATCGTTCAAGTGAAGGAGTTCAAGAACGAAGACAAACTTTGTATTAGATTTTGTGTGAATCTTATAGCCGAGCTAGTGCTATTCAAAGTTTGTAAAAGAACATATCCTTTTCAATATGATGATCTTTATTTTGGGTTCTCAAGAGTAAGAGCCCCGCAGTGTTTTTAATCTCATATTTTGAGATTTTCACTGCGTAACCAAAAGTCTGGAGTTTGGTTCATTGTTTCTGATATCTGCCCAGTAGGGATTGATCCATACACTGCTATCCTCGTTTTCCAGAAAATCATATTCTGTCCTTGTATTTTCATAGCATAAATTCATTAATAGAAGACAAAGATTAGAAGCCATATAACTACTCTAACTTCTTCAATCCTCTTCGCTTCTTTTAGTAGTTTTTTTTTTTTTGGGTCCGATTTTCTTCTTTTTAGGTGATATTGAAGTTTGAAGTTTCTTTATAGGTAATTATATTGCTGTATTGTATTTTTCTTATGAATTTGATTTTATATTTTCTTTTTTAAAATGCAAAATTATATATTAATCCAAGCATAAATTCCAAAATAATACTTCTTTTTATTTTATTTTGTTTACTGAAGTTTTACTGTTTACTGGAGTTTTATCAACGAAAAGATTTCCGGCTATTATAGTAATACTAGCCTTTTTTTTTTTGTTCCCTTCTATGAGTTCCATCTCATATGAGCAGTAACATCGTTGGAACTTATTCGTTATGACATGGAAAATAAAAACTGGTCGTCATGATATCAAACCATATATGTCATGACATATCAATACATGTCAAATCTTGTCAACATCATTTTCTATTATAAAAATTATTGTGTCATAATCTTACCACTAAAATATCGAACATTTTAAGACATCTTTCAGGTGAGAGCTCGCTAAAATATCCAACTTTTTATTTTTTATGATTTTTCAAAGTAGTAAACTAGGAAAATCATTAACAAAAATTTGATATTTTTGAGTGTCTACACTTGCAACAAGTCCTAGAAATCATGCTTTATCGATATTGAAATTATGGCAAAAGACAATTTATATAAAAAGTTGTCTTGACATGATTTGACACTCATGGCATGCTAGAGCATGTCAAAATATGTCAAACCTTAATTATTAACACTATTCTTTTAATTAAAATTATCTTATGTCATAATCTCACAATTGGTAGAATATGATTTGTTTAACATGCATGTTCCCACTTATAGCAATCAAAATTATCGAATATTTATTATTTTCTTGGTTTTTTGACTTTATAAAATCATTAAAAAAAATAATAAGATCTAGATTTTTGAGTTCTATTAGTTTGTGAATTGCTTAAAAATCATCATTTTTGGGTGAGAAGATTTTAGTGAGAAAATTAGAGGATGCAATTTTGACAAAACAAAAATAGTGTGCGTAGTCTACTTTTATTTTTTATTTTTTATTTTTTATTTTTTTTTATAGAAACCCTGATTTTGGAGAAAAGAAAATTTCGCAAAATTTATGGAATCCAGTTTTCACAGAGTCTAAGGATGAACATTTAAATTTTTGTTTCGTTTTCAACTTGAAGTTTTGTATTTAATATTATTATAAATTAGATTATAGGGTTTTTGTCCATTTACCCTAATTCTAGGGAATTTTTTCCCACTTACCCCATTAAGTTTTTTTAATTACCCCTTACCCATGAAGACTCTAATAAGGTATTCCCTAATACCCAATTATGTTTTTATTTTATTTTTTTAGACTATTTTACCCTCACCCCTTTGTTACATAGAGAGAGAGAGAGAGAAACCATAAGAGACTTCGCCGGAGTTCGGTCATCGGTCGTCAGAGTCCGGTCATCGATTGCCGGATTCTGGATTCCGAATTCCGGTCACCAGATTCGAGTCACCGGTTGTCCAATTTCTGCAACGATCTCCAGAATCCAGTCACCAGCCGCCACCACCGGACTTCTCTAAAAATCTCACTGGATGTCCTCAAAGAAGTCGTCGGAGATATCATAGATCGCCGGAAAGGTTTATTACCCCCCAATAGACCTCTATTGCCCCCCAATAGACGTCTATTTCTCCTCAATAGAACTCTCAGTCGCCAGAATAGGAACTAATCTCCCTAAATTTAGACAAATAAAACTTTGATTAAAGAAAAAAAAACGAGGAGATTACATCAATTCAAAATGTTTATGGGGTGCAATAGACGTCTATTACCCTCCAATAGAACTTTTAGTCGCCAGAATGGGAACTAATCTCTCTAAATTTAGACATATAAAACTTTGATTAAAGAAAAAAAACGAGAAGATTACATCAATTCAAAACGTCTGTTGCCCCCAATAGAACTTGAACAGACTTCTATTGTCCCAATAGAATTTTTTTCTTTCCTTCTCGGCCTTCTGCCCCCATTTTACCAATAATAATAATAATAATAATAATTCTGCACTCATTTTACCAAAAAAATGATTTGGGCACCCACGGAGTCGTCTTCAGTAGCGTCTTCAAGCTGACTTACCAGAGCTGCACAAAGTCGCCACCAGCTGCACGATGATATCTCTGGCTGCACGGACTGGATCAATTTGCCGTCAACTTCAACTCGGTCGATTGCCAGCGCTGACGACGTGTAGGCCATGGCAGATCGAGGCCTGGTCCTGGACATGCCGGCATCGTTGGGGGGGGAGAGAGAGAGAGAGAGAGAGAGAGAGAGAGAGAGAGAG
>BDJD01001949.1:49769-63213 GCA_002564525.1 Rosa multiflora
AAAAAGCTTCTGATCCAGATGAAGAAACTTACCCGCAACAGAGGCGACATTGGCAATAGTGTTCCTCTGCTCATATGTTGGCGGCATATTTGTGATGCAAACCCAAAAGAAAAGATCCTCCATCTCTACATATTGCAGAGGTGCAACCCCATCGTATGGTTGAATAACAACCAAAGCACGATTGAAACTCCACGGTCCACCCATCAATACCTTATTTCTATCTCCCCGAAGATCAAAGGAGAAAAGAAAATGATTTGGGGCTTTTTGCTGAACGCTGAAGCCTTTATTCAGCACCCAAATTCGACGAAAATGCATACGCAGGTCAGCAACATTTGTTGGCTTGAGAGCTAGAGGCCTTGCCAGAAGGTATGATTGGGCATTTCGCTGTGCCCCCCTATTATCCATGGAGGAGATGTCGACAACCTCATTGGTAGCGATAGCCAAGGAGGTAGCAAAACTTTTAGTGACAGAATCAATACTCGACATGAAGAGATCGAGATGTGGTGATGGAAAAAGGTGGACAACGTCGACGAAGGAGGCCGACGGTTGGCTTAGGGTTTAGTGCGGCAAAGCAAGGCTGCTTAGGGTTTTTTGAATATTTGCTCTAAACCCTAATTGGTGCGAAGGCTACCTAATTAATTACCATTGTCATCGACTCGATCTAAAGCCTCAACTTGTGATCTCCAGCAGAATCGGGAAAGAATAAAAATTAAAAATAGTGGACTGGTTTCTGAAAAGTTGGAAACAGAATATTTCATAGAGGTATATTGAATTCACTGGATCCAATCAAATTATAATTATATTGTTTTGGATTAAATTTGAACACTTAACATCATACACTTATGGAAAATTGTGGTTTTTTTTTTTTTTTTTTCCTCTTGAAACGGGATTTGGGTTCCAAAACTGAAAGGCTCAGCCCTGTGCCCGATAATATCTATACTCTATTATTAAGTGAAGAGGCTTTGTTAGCCAAAATCTAAAATTTTGACAAAAATGACCCTAAAAGATTAATAAACTTTGAGAATTAATTAAATCAAAAGAATAATTAAGACATTTACAAAATATATTTTTATTAAAAAAATGAACAAAAAAAGTATCCACAATCCACTTTTCTCTCCCCATTATTTTTTCTCTACAATAGCTAATTCATTTCTTTTTCATTTTCTGAAGAAAAAAATAATAATAATAACTTGCACATGCAGAGCATGTGTGAGGAAATGCTGGTTATTAATAATTAAAGGATAAATGTACAGCGAGGGGGGCATATATTACCTACACCTCAAGTACTAGTACAAGCATCCTCATATATATAGTGCATCCTGGATAATCACAAGAGCCTCATCTAACTAATAATCGTCTAAGAAATCAATGCTAGGAAGGTGTGTTAATCTATGGGCTACACATTTGCTTCACGATAGATAGAGCATAAATTAAAAGACAGAATTGCACGCAAATATACTACACAATCCTCCACAATACATCCAACCTCAGAGAAGTCTACTATACCTCCTTTAAGTGCAGTAATCACCATAGCAGAATCATTTAGAGAAATGAAAGGGTCATTTATTTTGAAGAATAAGTAAGATTGTTAGTGGTTGATTCCGAAACTTTGAGTTACATCATCATTGTTTTTCAACCTTTAAAGAATTATGTTTCTTTGTTCTTTCATTTCAAATGTTAAAGGTTGATAAACAATGTGATGTAACTTTAGGTTTTGAAGTCAACCACTAACAATTTTACTTATTTTTTGAAATCAATGGATTCTTTCATTTCTCTAGATATGATTCCATATCTAAGTCCATTAAAAATAACAACATATTGATTTTCTTCATTCTAATTATATATATATATATATATATATATATATATATATATTTTTTTTTTGTTTATTGGAATAAAAAAAAACAATATATTGATTCTCTTGTTTGTTTCTTGTTTATTTGTGTGTTTTTTAATGTATAATTAAAGTTAGAATTCAAAGTTGGTTATAAATCCCCAATTAAACCACATCGTACTTGTACACCATATTAACGACAATTCGTATACTTAGGAGTTCAATTGGAATTTCACAACATAGTGTGCAACCAACCAAGTCCTTACAAGATCATATTGGAGGTTCTCAACCCAAATCCAGCATCCAGCCACACGGCACCAACCGATTGCTCAAACTTCGAAACCACTTGTGCCGCCAACTAAAACAAAAATGAGACCTTGTGCAGCATAACAGACCGTTGAAACCCAACCAAATCTAATAAAAAAGAAGATGCCCGTCTGGCCAAACCCACTGCACACAAATGAGGCAAGTCACTTATTCAAAAAAATGAGGTAAGTCACCGTCGTATACGCCGAGGCGGCGCCTAACAAGCAAAACCAGATCTCCAAAAACCCCATCCCTAGTTAGCATGCGTACAACACTCTCAATGTATAAACACAAGAGTTTCTTATTAGTGATTTCCTGAATTAAGTTGCATCATCGAAGGGTTCTCACAGTTTTTTAAAGTACATATTATAATGCCAATCCATAGAGATCTTTATCAAATTACGGTTGGAGCTGTTGAAGCTAAACTTTTTCAGGATATACTTTGTCTTAAAAGAATTTCAAGTCATGATTACGTGTGACAATTTAATATTAAAGTAATCTAAACGTCTTAGGAACTGAAAAAGAAGATTATGTTCAATCATCATTAAATCTAAATTTAGTAGAAAATTTTTATTTTAAATTTGAGTTGTTTTATTTACTACAGTTAAATTCAGATTATACGGGTAATTTGGTATAATTATTTTTTTGCTCTATTTCTTAGGCAGTGATTATTATGTAGTTCTGTGAACGTTACTATTGTTCTCAGTGAAAAACTAATTGTTGACTACCAAATAAAAACAAATAATGCTTGCATCCCTAAAGCCAATTTACTAGTAATCCGAGACTAAATAAATCTGAAGCCAATTTGCACAACCATGGTGCTACTTGAGTATGGATTACCCTAACTTGGCTGTGTTCTGAGCTCATCTTTGGTGCATGCTTGTCCCCATTGAGTTTGTTAACCACTGTTCCTGTAATTTTTTCTTCTTTTCTTGTAAAGTCAGCTTTTGAAAATTTACAACAGTAGTTTACTACTGTATATTTTTAATTCTTTATCGATGCTTTTCAAGAAAGCTGGTAGACTGATGGTTTGACAAGAACCTTTCACGGGTGACCCAAATATTTTCTACATAGCTATAAACTTAATTCATTAATTAACATTACTTTACAGAGCCTAGAACTGACAAACATCGCATAATGGTTGGTCTACACTGCAGAGACTAAGGACCTGTTGTTACACCTATGATCAAGGAACTCTAGCACTATAATCACTGATCTAAACTGGGAATACCTTTTCCTTTCTTCCCTCCTGCTAGGTTAAACTGAAAGACCTTGAGCCATGCATACATGGTTCGTCTTACAGAGAAGGAATTTTGACGATGCCGCCGAACCTTATTTTCCTGATTGCAGCATCTTTCTCAGCAACCTAACCAACCTCGCCCACTTCTAACAATAAAACATTACTCTCTTCACATTCTCCTTTAAAGCTGGCAACGGCCGGACACCAGACTCTCCTGCAGCCCGTGTGCCCTTAGCAGCATGACCAATAGAGCTATTATCCTGCAGATCTGGCTCCATATAGAATCGGGCACGAAAAGCAGCCAAATGTGCATAATATGCCGGAGGTACTGCATAAGATTCCACAGAATAGGTCCATTGCAATTAAAATAATTTTGAACATAGAAATGATTGTGCGCAAAAATTACTCAACAGAACATGGAACAATGGCTTACCAACAGACACAGAGCGCGTGCACCTTGCATATGTGTAGCAAAGATTGTTTGTCAACGACTGGATTCCATCAGGGGTAAAATTATTCTCATCCCAGAGAACATGGTAGTGAGCTGGCCGACTTGTCCCCTGCAATACAACACTCTTAAATCCGATACAGAGAAATAAAAGGACAGAGAGACCAACAGATGAATAAACTCTTTACCTGAATACCAGCATGGCTGCAGAGATAGAAATCAAATTCTGTAGGATGGCAAATCTTGGTATCAACTACAGTGCCTGAAAACAATACAACAATAACATAAAGATGGAGAACACCACGTATTGTAATTCTCTAAAATATGTGAGATAAAACAAGTTTCCAAGATAGTTTAACCTTCGACCAAAAAAAAAAGAAAAGAAGATAAGTGTAACCTTACCAGGCAATATGTTGCCACTCTTGTCTACACTGCTTCTGTCCCTATGGTTATTAGCAAATAATCGTGTGTGGTGCCGCTTCTGTACTACAATGAAAGTCACCGGCGGTTGATAGTTGGGTTCCAGAGAAGCACATGCCTGTATGCAGATTACTACTTATCAATGCGGCAAAAAATCCCACCTTTATCTCTAGTAACTCAATAATGATGATAAAGAAACAAAATATATGAAGTCTGACCTTCCTAATCGCATCAAGCTCATAAAGTAAGACCTGATAAAATTGCCCTTCACTTACGCCATCCCTGCTTGGAATTATTTTATATTAGAAAAGGACAAAACCGCAAAAGAAACAAAAGACTACTTGAAGCATAACCCAAGTGTTCTGTTACATACTTGCAGTTCCAATTTGGAATTTGGTCACTTAAAGTGCCCACTAGGAATACAAATTTTACCTGTAAAATATGATCCTGAGAGGCTTCTGCCCTGTTGCTTTCCTAAAGGAAACCAGAAGATCCCTGCACAAAAGAGAACATGACATTAAGATGCATGAATTATAATATTTTGGGCAAAATTTTCAGACATAATGTTAACACCTCACAAAAAGAGTAAAAGGCAATATGTTTATAGTATATGACTATATGCAAGCAGAAAGGAGTTTGGGGGAATATAATGTGCTTGCGTAGAAGAAAATAAGAAGAGTATAGATTCGGAAAGTTCCAAGGAAGTGAATGTTAAGAGTTCCCATACCGGATCATACCGCCACTGACTGTGCCACGAACAGGGTCCTGCCATGTCTTGTACAAATCTTGTATCAGTTCCTGTCTGTGAGCTTGAGCACAAACTAACCCAGCATATTTGGTCACTTCTGGCCAATCCTGGGAAGCCACTACCTACAGAAGTAAAATCATAAATTATCCATTAGCATCAAAGGTCTCAACTCTCAACACTGAAGTTTCATGTGGTAAAGATATGTACCGCAGCAATCGAGGGACTGGTATCTTCTCCATTCTCCGGGTGAGTCACGTCTGCTCCGAAAATTATGGTTGGTATATCACTGACTAAAGGTATCCTGCAGCTAATAGCATCCAAAAGAACAGTGTTTCTGCCACCCATCTGCAGCATGGATGAGTCCAAGAACCATCAGGATTCAATAATTTATAGAGCCAAAACACAGACAAGGTCAAGACTGATTAAATAAACCTTGAGAAATGAATGAAAGTCTTGCATGACCACACAACAGCCAATACTTTTTCCATAAAATTGTTAAGACAAATAATTAAGAATGTATTTTCATCTCAAACTTGTGACTTTATCTTAAGTAGAATGTCTTAAAATCAGCTCATCCACGCTTAATCCACCTGGCACTCTTTCAGTCTTAAATTGATTATAGACAAATGCAGTAATGAGCTACACAATGCACTGAAACTAATTTAGAAGCTTGTAAGATTCATGCATGCATAAGATTTGGGGATTGAACAAACCTTAACATTTATCTTAAGAGACACATTAGCCAAATACTGTTTGCTAATCTTGAAAACATGCTTTGTAAGACAGCATTGCGAGATTAATCCAAGATCTGTTTCACATATTCGCTTGATATCACCTAAAATAGCAGAATCAGGTTAGAACCAAGTATATGATTCAAGTCATTTTTAAGCAAATCAAGCTCAGAGCTCAATGGAAAAAAAAAAATTGGAATTATGACAAGTACGACCTACCATACAGGGACCCGTTGTTGTCAGGTAAAATAGCCAATAAGAGCTCTAATTCTTTTCCTTTTGTTTTGTTCATGGATGCATGATATACATGTTTCAAAGCTTTCTCTACTTGCTCAGGCCTGGCATTGTAGATTGGAATTACAGGTTCTGGATTAAATTCCTACAAGACAGCATAACAAAGTTATAACCCCATACAATTATAATAAAAGAGAAGGCATCACATATAAAACAAATAAGTACCATGCCAGAGACTTGACACATCTGACCAAGTTCACTACAAAACCCACGAGCAACACTCTCCTGCACACTCCGTGAGAAGTTAATACAAGCCCACCGGCTAACTGTCATTCCATTGATCATTTTCTGCAATACATTAAAAGCAGGAAACAAAAATATCAGAGGTAGACACTAAGACTGATAATCCCCTTCTAATGCCTGAATAACATTAGATGAAATTATGAAATGCAAAAGTTCTATAAAACAACACGTTCAATTGAACTAAAAGGGTCTTCAGTGGTGATTAGGATTTGTTTGCTGATTACACATAAACTGTTACAAGCATTACAAATATGACGACAATTTTGCCACGACTCAAATACATTAAATATAGAGTGCTTAAATTCAGCAAGTATAGTACCTTGTTCATCATATTCCACTGACCTACTTGAGGCAAACAATTCTTTTCTTTTCCTGTTTCATGATATTTCAGCTGCAGGTGAATTTGACGTTAGATGATTAACCATGAGAATATATTCTTAATCAAACATTAATATGTTATCAGGGAAAACATTACCCAAGGGGCTGGAAGAATTCGAGCCTCAACTGAAGCGAGCTTTTCACTGATTTTGATCCCAAACTCATTAGCATAAGGGTCTTGGTCATAAGCATTCTGTTGAACGGTCTGCTTGTGTTTGAAAACAATAGAATATATCATTACTTGTATGAGAACAACAACAAAAAGGTCGCATACTATCAACAACATACATCAATAACTTTATATCATATATACGTAGCTATTCTTTTACTCCCTAGGTAGCATAGATGCTCCAGAGTTTGCATGAAGAAATCTTGAAATGACTCCATTTTCTTTGCATTAACTTCACAACTATAGCGAACCAGCTTATTGAAACACTACAATTCATTTTCTCTCTACTCTCAGTCGGTAGTAAACCAACCTACCAGCCAATTTCTAACCCTTTTTCCCTCACATCCCACCACTGATTACGGAAATAGAATATCTCCTTGTGAGGAACGCAACTAAGCAAGGAAAGCAAAATAAAATTTGGCTATATGACTAAACTATAAAAAATTACCTGGAGGATGTCATTTTCACGATCCCTAGGCCTTTGACATGTAACTTTTAAGAGAGCAGTAATTTGTTTTTCATTCAACCTTTTTGTATATCGTTGCCCCTCAACAATTTTGCAGGCCTGCAAAAATTTTAAGTATGTGAATTCATGACAAGACTTGTGAAAAGAAAATTGTGAGTAAATTTTCATTAGGAATGTGACATGTTGGGTGACTAATTGGGTGACTATGACCGACCTCCATGGGTAAATAATTAGCCTTCTTCTGATTTCCGCCAACTTGAAGGCAAGGAAGATGTCCATGTTGAATTGTGAATCCATACATCTCCTGGAAGTATTCAATTACTGACTTCATCGTCGAGTTCTCATCAACAGGAAACCTGACCAAAGATAACATCAGCATACAGCATCTAGAATACTAGCACAAGTCGATCAAGAATCAAGAAAAAGAAAAGAACTACAGCTTCTATTCCTTTCCATGCAAGTATCTAAAAGCCTGAATGAGCATATTTATGCTATTGTCAAACTTACACAAGCTCTCTTGTAGGTTGAGATGTCAGTCCCGATACTCGATACTTTCTTCGAACACTCCCTCTGTGGGTAACTTCAACTTTCACCCCTCTAAGAGCCTTCTTAATCTGGCACGCATATAAAAGTACATACTACATTAAATTAGACACTAAGGATAACACACACACAGAGTTAGGAAGATCACCTTTACACGGTCAGCATCAGACAATGTCCTAGATAATACATCTTTTCCCAGAAGCTGGACTACAAACTCTATTACAGGAAGAGGCTCAATAAATGCAGCTGAAGCCATATCTGCAAAATGTGAAGATAGAGGAACGAAATATGAGACAGGTCATCTGAGAATAACCATTAGCAACTTTTGAAATACCAATTAACAGCCAATTACTCACCAATATTGAGGGAAAGACCCATTTGGGTAGGCCTTATACTTTGGTAAAACCCACACCATGACTCCAACCCCTCACCAAGCCGTTGTGGTGTTCGGATATTAGGTGAAAAGAAGGATCTCCCGATGGGGCAGTACCTTCACCAGTGAAGTATTCATTAGGTGATTAATATACTTCTATCTCCACACCACACCAGAACAGTGTACCAGTCACAAGTTTTATGAAAAATTTTACCTTTTTGATGAGAGCTCTCTTAAAACAATGTCAAGAATTTGGAGGGCCTCCTGGGGAGCATCAGCACATTTACCGGCTAGAAACTGGCTCAAATGATACATGTTCGCTCGAGCAACAAATTTAATCACCACTTTATATTCCCTTTCTCTTCTGAAATATTATACAGAGGTATTGAAAGTTAATCCTACTGGATATACGTTGATAAATCAAATTGCTTATCATACATTCAATCTAATACCAGAATCACGATATATTCTTGGAAATGCCTTTCACTTTTTATGTTATCTCTCGTTATGTTATAGGGTTCTATGATTTTTCTCACCCATCTTATTTTAATCCAACTGATTCTAAGATAAATCCTAAAGGAACAAGGAGGCAATGTCCTTACTTTCGGCCATCGATTCGTTCTTCTTCATCAGTAAGTTTGATGTTAAACTCCTTCCAAACAAAGGGTAGCTCACCAGCAGTATACAGACTCTTTCTACCATCATAAGCGGGCAGTCTCATTCCTAGGTCAGATTCTCTGTACAATCTCACCAGTTCAGCCATGATAGCTCTGTTCACAACTCTCGATGTAACTTCGGGGGTAATGCAAACCTGCAAAAGTCAGTCCACTGATGGTGAAAAGGCAAACAAAACATTTAGAACAAAATTTAAGGCCAAAACTTAATCTCATAAATGCTAGTTGAAGTGAAGGACACGGTGAAAACAGTAAACTTTTCAAATTTCTTCTGCAATGCAACAGCAACTGTGAATATTAATAGTCAGATTAAGGTGAGGGGGCCCAATTTCTATTACACAACAGAAACACCAAATTAATTTTTTGCTACAGCACATCAGTAAGCATGTCTGGTAACTCCTTATCCATCAAAATAATTATAAGAAAAAGACCCATCAAAGAAAAAACAACTCACATCATAATGGTTCAAGTCCTTGTCTGGTAACTCTGCGAAGAAATGGTTGGCCTTTACAACACACTTTATCCCAGCTTGTCCATAGCCAGGCCTAGGTGCAAAGCTCAATGACTTACTGGAAGTGGGAAAACCCATCTCCATGGCACACGAATTTCCACCATTTTCCAAGGACTCATTTGTAGTACTACTAACTAAAGCACCTCCTCCAGCCAAGTTTGGTGAGGCTGGAATATGAGCCACCGTGCAGTGCCTTGAACTTGGCCGCATAAAAACATCACCTTGATCAGACTTCCGACCACCTCTCCCTCTTCTCCTTCCTCTGTTCTTCGTTGGAGGTGAAGTTTGGTTCTGAGTTTTGGGGTTTTGAGGTTCTGGGGTTGGTGGACCTTTGCCATTTTGGCCTGTCTTGGGTGCCTTCTGAACTGGGTTTGCTGTGTTCTGTAAATGGGTTTTGATCACAAGGTGTTGCTCTGAGCTCTCCTTCATTTTCCTGATAGGCATGTTTGGTAACCAAAACTGATATACTACAAAGCACAAGCCTTTGTTCACAAAGAGACCAACTTCACCAGATTTCACACTAACAAAGTAGTCTTCCCTTTCAGTCTTACTCAGTTCTCCAAAGATTCAATGCTTCTTACTCTGAAATACCCAAAAACAAACACAGAAAAACTGCACGTCAGCCGAAAGTGACCGGAAAAAAAAATTACCAAAACAGTGAATAACTAGACACAATAATGAGATTTCATCACTCTTATAAGTAAAAAAGTACGGGTAAATAAATGACCAGACTTTGTTTTCATTGAAGATGAAAAGCATTACTATTCCTTTGCTAAACTGAAAAAACCAACTATTCACCTCTATTTCAGCAGATTTACCCTTTTACAAAATACATACAAAACTGAAATCCAAATCTACAGAGAAGCAACAGCTACAGTTTCTTCTTTGACTTGATATTACATAGCCATCCAATAAAAAAAAATAAAACAAATCAATAACCAATCTCAAAGATTTGCTAAAAAGAAACACAGAACAAGAAAGCCAAAACAGAACTTGCAGCTCAATATCAGCTTTGCAACTTCAATAAAAAAAAAATTTAAAAATGCAAAGAAAATCCAAGTCATTACCCAAAACCCAAAGTGCTCCTTCAGATGCTTCTATAAGCAGCCCAATGAGCACGAATCTTCCAGACAATAACAATAAAAATAAGAGTGAAGAGAAAAAAAAGAAAACGAATAGAAACTGGGAAAATGGAGAAACCCAGGAGACAAAACCATTGTTTTAAGCCTGTCTGCACCCCAAAACTGAAAATTTGTGATCACCCACAAATGAATAAGCCCAAGCAGATAAAAACAGAGACAAAAACATAGATGATAAATATCCCAGAGGAAATATAATAATAATAATATTAACCGTGTAGAAGACAGATTTGAAGCAAAGCTTGTGAGTCTGCTATTAGTAAACCAGAATAAAAACACCCAGAAAAGGCCAAAATTCAAGAACAAAACCAAGGAGAAGGAATAAACTTTGAAAAGGGTAGTAAAATCACTATCTGAAGGATACCCAAAATTAATGCCAAGGAGAAAAAGCCACCACCATTAAACACCACAGAGTCCCAACACCAACAAAGAAGCTCAACACTCACCAACCAACAGTTAATTTAAGCAAAGTTGACTCCTTGAGACAAACAATTCAAAGCAGCAACAATGTTCTTGAAGACGATCACGAAAAAGAAACCCGGATAGGATTGAAAGTCTTTGAGCTGACAAAAACAAAGGTGAAGTGATTAAAAGGGTGGCAAAAGGGGGAGGGGATTTAAAAGATGGGAAGGGGGGGGTTGTGTTGGGGGGGTGATTCAGATTCAGCTAGAGAGAGAGAGAGAGATGGAGTTGGTAGGAGAGAGAAAGGGGGAAGAGGATGGGGATGATGATGAATCTTTATACACGCATGCAACTGCTTTTGGTGGTTTCTTTATCACGTGTTAAAGGGCTTAGGGGGGAGCCCCTCTTTCTTTGGCTTTTAAAAATGGCTTCCCCTAGCTCACCTCCCTCTTTCTACAAATTTTCCTAAATAAAAACCCACCTCTGAAAGCTTGTTTTGTGTTTCCTGGACTCACTCAACAGCCTCGGGGACGACGCTGGCCAAAGCAAACAACGACCATTTCTTTCTTTTCTGTAAAAACCAGAGAGAGAGAGAGAGAGGGGAAGTGGGTGTGAGTCCAAAAGAGGCACTGAGTATTTATAAAAGCAATCATACACAGAAGAAGAATAATTCGAACTTGCAGTCCTCTATTCTGCAGAGACGACCCCTCTTCCTTCTCACTCCTCAGTCCCCACTTCACTCTGTCTAGTCCCTTTTTTTTCTTTTTCTTTTTTTTTTCCATTTTTCTAAAATTCAATTTCACTCCAAAAATCGAAAATGTAGTGTACGCGGTACCCGATGTACTCGACCCGGTTTATTTCTTGGGATGGCGAGACGGGTGGGTCTCGGGTCCCCACCCACCCAGCAGAGAGAGAGGGGAAGTGGGTGTGAGTCCAAAAGAGGCACTGAGTATTTATAAAAGCAATCATACACAGAAGAAGAATAATTCGAACTTGCAGTCCTCTATTCTGCAGAGACGACCCCTCTTCCTTCTCACTCCTCAGTCCCCACTTCACTCTGTCTAGTCCCTTTTTTTTCTTTTTCTTTTTTTTTTCCATTTTTCTAAAATTCAATTTCACTCCAAAAATCGAAAATGTAGTGTACGCGGTACCCGATGTACTCGACCCGGTTTATTTCTTGGGATGGCGAGACGGGTGGGTCTCGGGTCCCCACCCACCCAGCTAAGTTCCTCCTCCCCTTCCTTATTGCTGTCTTGAGCTGATGATTATGTGTACTAAGCTCTATCATATCCCATCTGTTGGGTTATTGGGACCAAGGTTTTAGAAACTCGCTGTCACGGATAGTACATTTGTTAGGCAAAGTCGAAATAGATAACCTCTTTAAAAAAATATATATATTGGTGTATCTACAGATATTTAGAATTTTAATTTAGAATCACGAGGGAGTGAATTTTGATTGAGATTGCGAGGAAGGGAAGAAAATGACATGATTTGATAGTTACCCTCGAGTTAAAGACTCTACCACTCTCTACCATGTCCAAATGTGAAACTCCAGGTTCATGTATCAAATTGTTGATGCTCTAAGCATTCGGAGTATGACATACTATATATGACTCTTTTCAACGTTAGTATTGGTGTTGGTTTTTCGTTGGTTTCATTTATATCCAGTTATATAGAGTTTACTTAAATAATGATCATTTATAGTTCTATAAAGATTGATATTTTGTTTTGTACAAGTGTTTTTGTTACTTGAAAACAATTTCATTAGAAAAACAGAGTTTTTATAAAAAGACTTAAATATGTTACGTGAAGATGCACAAGCACTTATTTAGAATGCACTAAAACTGCATTTGTCAAATGCTCATGAAATATGAAACCTATTTTATCGACTGTGAAATCGATTTCAAATAAGTTATATATTTTTGATAAAACATCCATATATCTATTTTTTTATTACACAACAATTATGTGGTAAAACTTTTTATGACTTAAACCCAAAAATAAAATAAAAATAAAAATAAAAAGTTCTCTATGGGCAATGCAATGGTTTCAACGTTAAAATGATGGGGTGATGTGATGAGTGAAGATGGAGGAAAGTACGGTTCATGGATGCGGCAGTGTTGGATTTGTGGGGCAAATTACTGAATAAGGACAAAGCACGACTCTGTGGAGTAACTGGGAGGAGTAGTGATTGTCTATGATGACTTCCTGGACTTGGAGGAGAAAATCGGGTCCCCAATATTCATTTTATTTTGGATGGTTGTGATTTCTCCCATGACCTTCATCATTGATTATCATTACTTGTTGACACCAAAGGTAACAACTCGGATTTGCTTGATCTCAATTCTTACCTCAACCAGAAAAAATAAACATTATTTATATCTTGTTACAAAGTATAACAGCCGGTCATCATCGGTCATGTTGTTATACTTAGTAACTAACAATGGTGTTCACCTTGGTACTAACTAGTAACTGAAAGAATAATATTACAATAGAAAACAAATAATTCAATTTAAAAATAATTT
>BDJD01001950.1:8692-21671 GCA_002564525.1 Rosa multiflora
AAAAAAAAAAAAAAAAGAACTAAGGGTATAATAGATATTTAAGTGGGAAAGGGATTGCCACGTCAACAATTTAACGGAATTTTGGACTGAGAGTAACATAATGGACCTATTAGTCCAAAATTGAGAGTACAAGGAGTAAACATATGAAATTAGAAGGACAGGGGCTCAAGTGTTTTTTGGGTAAAAGTTCAAGGAGTAAACAATATTTAATCCTAAAGAAAAAAAAATTGAAAGTGGGAGGGATAAAGAGTGTATCTTTGGGCTTACCAAACGGAAATGAGTTCGTATCCACCGAGCGGAGTCACAACGAACACAGGACCGTTCTGCTTATAATAACACTATTACACTTATCTTCCATGCAAAATTGAAACATGAAGACACTACAGCAAATGAAGGCTCATGGGGGGGGGGGGGGTGTTTAGAAAGAACTTTAAAATCGCGATGCAATAATCATCATTCAATTCATTCACTGTGTCAATTAATTCTGTTGCACTTTTTTTTTCAATGTCCATGCATGACTATTGATAGGCTATTTCTATACACCTAAATTGATGCACAAAAATGCCTATAACTTAACCCTACAAGAATGTTGAAAATAGTATAGATAAGTAGGGATTGTTCCCGCAAGAGATTGTGGTCTAGTCACTAATCTAAAGACTCAAAACAAAATAAATCCTAAACTATTCAGTTAGAAAGATCTGACTGGTAGACAACTCTAAACTACTCTAAATGTCACGAAAATTTACAGACAAACTCTAGACATGATAAACTAACTACTGACAAAGTTTGATAATTTTTGAAGGTGTTTGGTTGATGAACTAATTAAATAAATAAAAAACACTAAATGACTCCGAAAATAAAAAGACTTGATTCAGGGTTTTGAAAATCAAAGATAAAACAAGTTAGAGGAATTGCGTCCACCACCAATCAATCAAGTAAACTAATCATGTAATTTCATTTATCTATGGATGAAGATGCTCAAGTTAACCCAACGCCTGAATTAACTTATTGTTTTTCCTTAATTGTATGCTAGGTGAGAGACGCTTTACACCTAACCTATTTTCTAAAATGCAACCTACATTGATGCAACTCTAGATTTAACACAAAGAAATCATTACGCAATAGAAAAAAGAGACATCTCAAGTCATCTTGAGTACGACGCGTCTCAATTAACCTGATAACCTAATCATTTGCCTTATAGACAATTTACTACTCTAGAACTCTCAACGGAACCCTCGATGCAAGGCACAGGCAATGAGCATTCTTAGCAATAGAATCCTAAACATGCAATCTAAGTTGCGCACCAAAGAAAAAATGCAAAGGAATCATCAATGTGAAGATAGAAATTAGGTTCTCATCCAATAGATAAACAAAACTAATTGAAAGTCATAACAAGTTTACAATCATGATTTGAGGCTTCAACAACCCCTACCTAAAGAGTTAGTTTCTCATAGAAAGAAAAACAAAAACAAGCTAAAGAGAAAAGTAAGAAGTTGCAGGAGAGAGGAAAGAGAGGAAGAGAGGAAGAGAGGAGAGAGGAGAGAAGAGAGCTTTTTCAAATTTGCACAGCCCTTTTATATTGCTCCTTGAGTCCTCTTTCATTCCTTTTTGGTTTGAGACTCCTTGAATTGTAGAGAAAGGCAACTTCTTGATTCTCTATTTGATTTAGGATTCTCCACACTTTGTCCAATGAGAATTTGCCATGTCATCATCAATATTTCTGCGAATATCTCCATAATTTTCTGTGATATCTCCATGAATTGGGCTCCTCGATCCATCAAGGTCCTCTGCTTGGCCAAGACTTCAAGCTTTTCTTTATTTGCACATCTTTCCTCCATATTATCTCCTTTTTGTATATTTGCTCTGAAAAACCTAATAAGCATAAAAGTAAATAAATAAAGGAAAAATATAATAAACTAACAAAGATTAATATAGGGATTAACATTATAAATGTTGCATAAAATGCTCCTATCAGCTATGGCTTTGAAAGGTGGTAAAACTGGCAAGGGGGAAGCAAGATACACCCAACCAGGCCATAACCTAGCTAATTGCTTATGGGAGCAGATCAATCTCATACTGCAGATATCATTATGCTTTCTATGAGTATTACACTGGAAAGGGATTGAATTATAATACATATTTCTCCACGTTCTCTCTGTCTGACTTATATATTATTAGTGGGCAGCAAAATAGAATGAGACATTCTAATGATAGATAGACTAATAGACAGTATACAGAGAGATAAGTAATGAGCAAGTTTGTGTAAGATTCAATCTCAGTTGCAGAAGGTTCAAACTCTATTGCCACCATTCAAACATGTAATAATGGTAAGCAAATCACCATAGTAGGGGTCTCATGGCAGAATTAGCTACTTAACGAGAACAAAAAGTACATTTTAGCAAGAGAAGGGAAAGGAAAAAAAAAAAGATAACATAGTACATAGTTAATTAACCACAAAGCCGAAACAGGTGCTCATTAGTGGACAAGCCTTTATATAACAACTCTTAACCTTCACTACAGAATTAAATGCAATTGCAAGCATTCATAGTCATAGGGGTCATACAAAAACTAATTAGTACCGTCATCACTATTAGAATGATTCACTCACTCACACTCAAACAGTGAGAGACGCACCATTGTCAGCTGGTGTAAGATGCAATATCATTGTAGCAGCCTTGACGGCCCAAACCTAAGGCTTCGGGTAACTATCCATATTATGCGGCCCAAAGCAGGAAACAAGCATATCAGTGTGTATAACCCTCGGGTTGAGAGCCACAATGACCATGTCCTTCGGCAACTCCTTGGCCACCGACAGGGTCAAACCCTCCACGACCCATTTGGAGGCACAGTAAGGCGCCACGTGTGCAGCACCAGATCTGCCCCAGCTAGAAGACATGTTGACTATGCTTCTGGTGGCCGGACCGGGATCCCTCTTGAGCATAAGAGGATTGAAGTGGCGCAACACGTTCGCGACCCCCTTGACATTGGTGTCGACGATGCTGTCGAACTCCTCGGCCGGAACCTCCCATAGCTTGTTGTTGTTGTTGTGACTCCGACATTATTTATTATGATATTCGGAACTCCCTTCTTCTCTATCACAAGCCAGCTCTTGGACGCTGCTATTCGAGCTCTACAAGTTCAATTGAATTTGAATTAAGATTGAAATTGAAGGAAAATTTTGATGAGGAAAGAATAGAGAGAGAGAGTACGAACGACGTCGGCGTTGAGGAAGATGTGCTTGTCGGAGAGTTTGGATTGGAGGAAGGTGAACTTATCCTGAGAACGGGAGCAGCCGATTACGGTGTGGCCTCTCTTGGCCATCTCTAGGGTGAGGGCTCGGCCTAGGCCTTTGCTCACCCCCGTTATCACAACAGTCTGACTGCCATTGGCGGCTTCTTTGCTTGCCACCACGTTCATCCCTTCAAACCACGCGTACCTCACTATTGTCCACTCTCTTCTCTTATCTCTGGGCCAGCCCAGGCGAACTCTTTTCTCTCGTCTCAAATATACCAAATGGAGGAGGACGCTTCTAGACGCGTCACTGCCAGGTTTTTATATGCAGTGAAAAATGAAGAATAGAGGTAAAAAAATATGGAAACAGTTAGCGTCAGTGTTTGCAAAAGCTAACAATCACTTTTTTTTTTATTGCCAAGAAACTTACAATGAGAAAGAAAAACCACGAAAAACACCCCCTCCCAACTGATCAAAATGGAACGCTATACACACATAGAGAGAGTAAAACTAAATTCTAGAATTTTACCAATTGAAGGCTAAATTTGCTAGATGGTTAGCTACAAAATTTTCTTCTCTAAAAATTTGTCTAAATATAATAACTTGAAATTGTTGAGCTAGATGTTGAATATCTTGAACTAAAATCTTTAAAGTCCATGGAATATTTGCTTTGCCCTTGATGCAGTCAATGAGAATCTTGGAATCCCCTTTTGCAATAATATGAGTAACACCTTGTAATAGAGCTTAATGAAGTTCGTCGCTTAAGGCTATAGCTTCAGCTATAAGAGTACCCGCTGAGCCTATCATCCTGCAAGCTGCAATTACGAAAACAAATCCAATGGAAGCTTTCCCATTTTTAACTAAACCATCAAAGTTTAGCTTAAGAAAATGATCATTAGGATCCATCTAATCACATGATAAACAAAATGATGGTTTACTTTAGTACATCTATTAGCCTTATAATAAGAATCGCCTAATCGAAAAGCTTCAAACTAACAAGTAATTGGTTTAGCATTCTTTTGTTGAAAAACAACCTAATTCTTAGAGTTCCAGATTGACCAGAAAATCATAAAAATTTGACCAAGAAGCTCATTATTAAGCTTACTATGATTAAGATGAACTAAACAATCTATGAGAGAACCATTCCAATTAAGAGGATTATAAGACTGATGTTGGGACCAAACTTAATTAGCAAATTTGTTAGTATAGGTTTGATGTATGTTGGCATTCCTAATACAAAAGCTAGAATCATAGGTCTGCTAGAGTTATCAAGTGTAAACTGGAAGTGATATATGATCATACAATGCTCCAGCTAACTCTTCGATGCACTCCAAGTATGGGCATATGCATTTGCATTTCATTAAGGTCAATCTATATGCATACTGGGATTGCAATATGTTCTGTAATCCCTGTCAAGTCAGGTTTCATTAAGGCCAATCTACATGCATACTGGGATTGCAATCTGTTCTGTAATCCCTGTCAGGTCAGGTTGTTGGATGTTATTTCTTCTTTTTCACGTTTTGTGCGTATACATTAGTTGGGTCGTAAAAGGATATTTCTCTATATGATTTGATCTGTTAAGTCTTATCGTCTTTATTAAGAATAGAATCATGTTTATTTGTTGAATATCTTTTTATGATTTTTTCCTTCCATATTAGGAGTCAATTAGGTTTTGGAGTTTTTATTGTCCAAGGTTTTAGGGGGAGTCTGAAATATATATTCAACGTGTATTGTTATTCATTTGGTGACCTTGAAGCGTATAAGAATTTGTGCATCTATTGAGTCAAAGTTTTCCATTTGTTTTGTGAGAAACTGTGTGCTTCAGATTCGAGTCTATGAACTACTTGTTCCATGCTTAAGTAGATCATTGAGTCAAACACATTCATCATTCTTCACATCAAAGTGCTCTCGAGGTCAGTTGGAGTTGTTGATGTGCGTGCAAGGTTGAAGGTCGAGGTCAGCACCTATCAGTGAAGACAGTTCAAAGGGTGTGAAGATCTACGAGGACTTGATTAGACAATCTACTAGTGCGTCTAGTAAGTAAGCCGAGGTCAGAGCTTTGGGTTGTTTGTAAAGAACTTGTATTCTCTCATCTAGTGATTTGTTTTCATTAGGGTCTTTAACCTTAAAGGCCCCACAGTTGTTTCCTCATTGTTGAGGTTTTTACTGCGCAAACAATTCTGGTTTCTTGGTTGTTGTGTGTTTGTGATTATCTTTGTTTGCCTAGTTATCTCACTGCTGTTTTGGGATCCATACCTGTGTTTCAATCCTTAGTATTGTCGGTTACTTTTTGAATTAAAAGAAAGTGTGATTTCTATGAGAATAGGCTATTCACCCCCCTCTAGGCGTATTTGTTTCATCCTAGTATTTTCAAAATTGACATCTTCTAAATAAGTGATCCATAGTTTCTACATTACAATGTCAAAAAGGACAGGAAGGAGAAATATTAGGATTATACGAAGGTTTCTAATGAAGAGCCAACTGAAAACCTTAACTTTTGGGGGAACAGTAAGTCTCCAAATTCTATTCAAAAGAGTTGATATAGAATGTGGATGAACTTGATCAAACAGAATATTTGAAGCAGCTTTAATAGAGAACACACCAGTATGAGAAGGACCCCAAATAAACTGATCAGGGATAGGATTAATAGGCAAGGGAAAGGCAATAATTTTATCTACAATATCAGAAGGAAGTAACAAAAGAAGGGTTTAGTTATTCCAAACTGAATTTAAGATGAAACGGTCTACAGTAATAGAGGTATCTAATTGGTGTCTCTGATCCCATGGAATCAAATTAATCAAAGGAAAAGGGAAAATCCAATCATAAGTCCAAAAACGAATAGAAGTACCATCCAACAATCCATCGGATACCTTTAATCAATAAATCTCTGGCTTCCAAAATGCCTTTCCAATAAATGGAATGGGAACTCTTTTTTTTTTTTTAGCATTGAAAAAAAAAGTATTGCATAGATTTTTTTTGGGAAACCAACTCACCCACCAGTTTTCAGGAGTTAAAATTTTCCAACCAAGTTTAGCCAAAACAGCATCCTTGTTATGACAAGAAGCAAAACGAAAGCCTAAACCTAGCTCCCTTATCTTTTGGTAATGTTAATTGAGACTAAGGGACTTTAGGAACAGAGTTACCCTACAAAAACCTACTACAGGCTGAATCAATTTCACTGTTCAAATTAGAAGGGCATTTAAAGCAGGATAACATATGATTAGGCATCCCTGAGATATTGGCTTTTAACAAAACTAACTTACCTGCTCTAGAAAGAGTATTTGCTTTCCAACCAAAAAATTTCTTATGCATTTGAAGCAAAAGCTCATTCTTATTAATAGGATCCTTCCCCCAAACAATATTATGAATGCCTAGATACTTACTGTTTCTCTGTGAGAATACGGGTACTAAGTAGGAAGCATGATGGAGAGAGAGAGTGACAGAAGCATGTATAGTGGTTCACCTTGCCCTTGAGGCAAGGCTACGTCCACTTAGAGATTTCACTATGAGTGAGGCCAAGTAGCCTTTTTAGTATACAAGTGTGGGGATGATGGATCCCATCCCTTTCCAAGAAGGGGAGGACTTCCTTTTATAGCTAAAGGAAGTCTCATTCTATTCTATATTTTCGATGTGGGACACAATGCACATATTTGTTTCTCTTGAAGCCTTTTGGAGAGCATGGGAGGGTGGCCTCCCAGCAAGATACCGGCCGACCTCCACCACAGTGAGGTAGCTCAGGTGTCGGACTACCGGATGCATGTCGTAGACGGGACTAACCGTGTCATGGAGCCCACCTATGAGGTCCTTGCTTATGCTTGGTGGTATGTGATGTGTGGTATCAACACTTACCAATGGATAGCTTATGCTGAATGCCTAAACATGTAGAAATATCACGTTATATTGAAGAAGAGACAGTAGTAGAAAAATATAAAGTAGACTTATGGTAATTCACCTGTTGGCCAGAAGCATCATCATAGTTTTGACAGGCTGCTTAAATATTCTTAGTTGCGGTATGGTTAGCTTTAACAAAGATTAAGCAATCATCAGCAAACATTATATTAGACTCTAAAACCTCTAGGTGAAGTAAGAAGACCAACATGGGATTTAGAAGTAGCAGCTAAGTTATTTAAAGTTCTAATGAATGATTCCATAGCCAAAATAAAAAGATAAGCAGACAAAGAATCTCCTTGCCTAATCCCTCTTATAGGGGAGAAGGAACCATGAGCAACACCATCAAGCATAATAGAAAAGGAACTGATTTGAGACAGGAGTAAATTAGTTGGTTCCATTTTTTATCAAATCCAAAAGCCGCAAGACAGGCCATGAGATAGTACCGATCAAGAAAATCATAAGCCTTTTCAAGATCTAACTTGAGAGCCATGAAGCCAATTTTACTTTTGTTGTTGGTAAAATGAGTAAACATCTCATGTGCTATAAGAATATTGTCAAAAATATACTTACCAGGAGAAAACACACACTGATTACAGGAGATGCATTTGGAAAGCAAAGGTTTAAGTCTAGTTACCATAATTTTTGTAATGATCTTGTAAGCCACATTACAAAGGCTAATAGGGCAAAAATAATTTACAGTTTATGATTCTTCAATTTTAGGAATGAGAGCTATATGAGTTCTATTAATAAGGGATAAATCAATATTATACTGAAAGAAATCGGAAACTAACCCGAACAATGGAGTTTTAACTTGATCCCAATAACGTTGATAAAATAAAGCTAGTATACCATCCGGTCATGGAGCCTTGAGGGCACCAATACCATGAACACCAGCGTGAACTTCATCAAGAGAAACTGAGGCTAAAAGTCTTTGGTAATCTTTAGCAGTAATAATAGGTGAAATACAAGAAATGAAGGAATGAGTAAAGTCTCTATGTGGACATGAGGTACTTGTAAAACGATGCTTGAAAGCATTAACAAGAATAAGAGCTATGTAATCAGGGTCAGTTGACCAATAGCCAGCATCATCTTTAAACTTGGAAATCCAGTTCTTTTTGCGTAAAATAGTTGCTTGAGTTTGAAAAAATCTAGTATTCTTATCTCCCAACTCTAACCATTTAGATTTTGATCTCTGAGCCCAAAAAAGTTCTTCATCTCTAAATAACAGCTCAAGATTATTAGTGACAGTAAGTTCTTGATGTAAGCTTTGCGGCGAGAAGTTTCTATTAGACTGAACATGCAAAAGTTAAGCATGAAGTTGTCTCATTTTCTGGTGTAAATCATCAAAAACAGTAAAGTTCCGATGTTTGGCAAGGGCCTGAAAAGCATTAACTTTGGCTAGAAAACTTTGAACAACATTGCTAGTAGTATGATTTTGCCAAGCAGTTGTAACAACTGAATTAAAGTCTGCATGATTAAGCCACATAGCTTCTAGTTTAAAAGGCTTACGATTCCTATTCACAGTAGGAGAAAGTGTTAAATAAATAGGACCATGATTTGAACCCGCAATAGGCAAGTTATGAAGACTAGCATGGGGAAACATAGTCAGGCAGAACTATTAACAACCACTCGATCTAAATGTTTAGCAATTTTATGATTATGCTTTTGTTTATTAGTCCAGGTAAAGCAAGAGCCCGCACAAGGCAAAGAAATCATGCAAAGTCTATTGAGGTTATTCCGAAATTGAAGCATAAAATGGTTAACTAATTAAGCGAATACCTCCTTGTTTCTCCTATAAATCAAGGATGCAATTGAAATCTCTAATAATATACCAAGGATCATGAGGAGAGACTTGTAAGTGAACAAGTTCATCCCATAATTCATGTTGTTGATCTTATGAGGATACATATAAAGAAAAGTCATGAACCAAACATCACCAGAACAATCATTAACAAGCTTACAATGAACAAACTGAGAATGTACTTTAATAACAGAAATATGATAAGTAAAGTTCCAGACTAAAAACAAGCCACCAGCATGACCAACTGGAGGGATACAACAGTAATTAACAAAAGAAAGCCTAGGGACTAAAGATTCAGCAGCCTCCATAAAATAGTAGGCCTAGGCATTTTAGTTGAAACCTGGACTGGACCGATTTGAACCATCAGGTTCGGGCCGGGCTTTGAGGAAAAAAATACACAAAGAAATAAGGCCCGACCATTTGAGTTTTAACAGGCCGTTCCCAGGCCCTGGTATCTATAAACCTGAAAGGCCGAAAGGCACGATTCAATTTTATCCTTTCATTTTTTATTTTATTTTATTTTTATTAGTAGTCAACACTCAACCCAAGCTGGACCTTTTGTACTTGATTATGCCTTTCTCCAGAAGCATGTCAGATATGAAAAACAAACATTCTCCAAACCAGACGCAATATATTTGTCTTTGACCAAGCTATAAAATTTTGATAAAAGATTATGCTATTGTTGTTATTCGAACAAACAAAATAAAAGACGAAAGTGAAAAATTACAGACTTTTTCATTTGTTCTATAGGATGGCTTTCGAATATCAGTAGAACAAACAATCCTTTCTCATACAGCCTTTTTGATAGATGCACAAAGAAGCCATACCAAGTTTGTTTCATTCTCATCTCTATTCTTAGACCATAGGAGCTCCTTCAAGAGCATGGAGATATTACAATTCAGTTCTACAAATAGAACATGAACCACCGGCCTAAGAAAATATAACAGTAAAAGAGAAGTTGATGATAACCAAAATTCATTCCATATTTACTTTTTAATAAATCATCATCCTAAGAAAAGGTTCATAATAAGTAAAATAGAACACAAAATTGATTCTAGAAAAAAGGTTGATAATAGTAAAACAAAAGATAAAATTTATTCCAAATAAAATGTAGATAATAAGCAAAATAGAACATGAATCTCCATCCTAAGAAACAGTAACAGTAATAAACCTTCATCTCTGCCATATGCTTCCAAACGTAATCTATGACATAATCAATTAGAACTCGATCTATGGAATACTTTCTTAGAATTTGTAATTAGAACTCGAGTAGATATATTATCAGTGAGTAAACCAAGTGTTTTCGCACTAGGATCAACTTTGTAAATTAGAAGCAATAAGTGAGTGGAAAATTGAGGTTTTTCTAGCACATAAGCAAAAATAAAGAGCAAATAAGTGTACAATTTATCTGTGGTTTGAAATGTAGTTTATCAATCAATGTCCATCCAAGATACTTCAAGCAACGATCCTTACGAAACTTTGATGGGTATTTTCCAATCATATTTTTAGGTGCCTCTTTGACAATGTTCGAATATAGTCAACATCATCTCGGTAGCGATTGAGAAATAACCTACATATGTGATTAAACTAATAAGTACAAACTAAGAGATTATAAAGCATGGGTAAATCAAATCATTTTTATTTTCTTTTTTTACTAATAACTCTAACTCAGAACTTCTTTATTTATTTTTCTGTTTCTATATCGGTTTTGTTTTATTCTGCATTTCTGATATTTTCTTTATATAGGAGTGACGTGTTGTTTATGGCAATTCATCCTCACTTACGAATTACGCGCGATTCTATCAAGTTTGTTCTCAATGCTATGACAATGATGCTGTATTGTAAGAATGGTTATCTAGTTACGCAACATGGGCTCAGTCAAATTTTGGTTTATGAGTGGTTTACTGCTTTTGATAATTTCCATAAGATGAAGATTGATGTGTAGTACCTTATAAGTAGCCTCCCTAAATGCCATTTGCGGTCCTCTTTACAGTGGGGGTTGAATTTTTTCTTAAATAAGTCTAGATTGGTTAATCTACTGCTTCAAAATTCACCAGCTATTGCTTTCAATGTGGTCTATAATTATTACAAGCACTTATGTACCAACGTAGGTATCCTTAATGTTGGTGATCTGCATGATGGGGTGTTTAGGATTTTACCGCAGATTTCGATCATGTTATGGAACTTCTTACCCTTAAAATATTTTTGTAATCATCCGTTCCAACAGAGTAATTTTATGAGTATCTGTAGAAGTCTTGTATAGTAACTCCACATGAGGCTCCTCTGTTTGTTCTTTAGCATCATATTTTCTAACAGTAATTTTTTCTAAAATGAGGTGAATTAACGACATCTATGTACAATGGAAGCAGTTAGAGACCCATCCGAGTAGCGGTTTGGCAATAAACTTTTCATTCTGCACATAACTAAATAAAAGTCAATGAACATGTCATAAGAGTCCTAGCAACTAACATCTCCATCCTTATTTAAGTTTTCTACTTTTTCTTGAACATTGTTTTTGCTACTTGCAAGAAAAAGTATAGAAATTAAAGTAAGAAATTAGTAATACTTCTTAGGATGATAGAATATGTAAAAAATAAGTCATACATTTCCTAGATATCATCCGTAGGTAGTATTAGTGCAACTAGCACTTATAAGAGTCACAACAACTAGCATCTCACTCCTTATTTAACTTCTCTACTTGTTCTTGAACATTGTTTTTACTACTTGCAAGAAAAAATCACTACTAAAAAAAATTGCAATTGCTTCGCTTTTTTACTTCGGCAACAGTTGCCGTCGCAATTGAGACTCTATTGCTACGGAAAATCTTCCGTCGCGATTAAGCTTTATCATTTGCGACGGAAAATGTTTGCCGTAGTAACACTGCAATCAATTGCGACGAACTTTTCTCGCACCGTCGTAAACTTTTTTCTTACTCTTGGCGCTAACCCAATTATTTTCCCCCTGTTTTTTTTGGCCAAAGTTCCCACCAACAATACAGCCCTAATTCTTTATCCCTCTTTTTCCCAAACAACACCTCTTTCTCTCTCTCTCTCTCTCTCTCCCCCTCCCTCCCCAAGCTTTGCAGCTCCTCAAACTGGAACTTACCGCCGGGATCGACGAGGTCCGCACCGCAACCTACCGCCGACAGTGACGAGCTCCTCCGTCGACGTTAACGAGGTCCCGTGCCAGAACATACCACCTAGACCGACGAGCTCCTCCTTTCCGTCGAATAGCTCCTCCTTCACCAAATAAACTGTAACAACAGCTCTCTCACACCCCAGACACCCGATCAATATCTCTAGGAATCTATAAGGTAAATCCCTTTGTTCTTTCCATTTGTCTCTTGTTGAATATTAATATTTATAATCTTAGTTTAGTTTGAGATTGGGCTCTGTTAATTCAATTGGTTGTATATAAAAGGTCAATATTTAGATTGTGAGTTCAATTTTGATATGAAACTAATTGGGCTTTGTTTCAAATTTGAGCACCAGTGGCCAATCCTATTGGATAATCTTCATGTATAGTAAATAGACAGGTATCTTTCTCTTAGACATCGATACATTGACGAGTTTGAGGTTGAGCTTGATTTCATGGGGTCGGAACTTGACCTATACATTTGGGGTTTCTTGTTGCATGCAACTTAAATTAATGATGCATCAGATCGTAAATTTAAGTGTTCTTCTGGATTTTATAGGGCTATTTTATACTAATGGTATCTAAATTAACTAAAGGTCAGCAGTAGACTAAAATAATAGAGCTCAGAATAACTAAATAAACTTCTTTTGCAAGTATGCGTGTAGATTGAAAGAGGTCTCATAGAACAACCTAGTTGCTCATTGTTAGATAGATATATGATTGAAAGTTAAAGTGCCATTTACAAGTGTTGACTGAATTATTTTGTGAGGAAGGCTGTAATCTTCTATTCATATTTTGCAGGACCAGCCCAGAACTTCTGCTAAATCCTGTGAGAACCATCTTGACATAGTAAAAAAATAGTTTTCTTATCCCCCCCTTCCTACTTTAATGGTTATGTTTGCAAAAGATGGTTTTTTTTTT
>BDJD01001950.1:43089-56929 GCA_002564525.1 Rosa multiflora
TTTCCTGGTTGAACCAGGAAAACTTCATTTCTTCTTTTCAGCTTATTTATGCAGCCCTTTGTATCTCATTTTGTCTCCTTCCAACATTGGCGAGCTCCTCTTTCCATTTGTGAGTTCATTTCCACTTTTTAGCTCCGAGGTCCTGAAAATAGAAACTAGTAAGAAAAATAGAAACTTTCCTAAAATGAAAAATGGCAACTTTCCAAAAATGAAAAATAGAAACTACAAAATAGAAACTTTCTACAAATAGGAACTTTCCCAATCGAAGAATGGAAACTTTCCTAAACAGAGTTTTATTAAGGAAATAACGCAGAAAATGTAGGGAAATGCAGTTAAAACGTCGCATTAAAATGCTCCTATCATCCACCAGCTATGGCAAGCTACCCAGTGGGTACTTATTTTGTACTAGCCACCACGTGGTACTTGAATGGAAAAATGAATTATTCAGACCATTTCTTGCATTTTTACCTTAGTTACCGTGCTCCCCGGGCAATCAGCTATACTATCAGTTACTCTATTCCAGTAGTAAGTAATGGAGGCATAAACGCTTGGACAAGGCATAAAATACAAGAAATTTTAATTCCTTTTCAATTCCCATTCAAGTTGCAAATTTTTTTTTTTCTGTCATCCACAAAAAAAAATAGGATTACCCCGTTACCGGCTCATTAGCCATTGTTCAAAACAAGGATAATTACTACTTACTAATATATATATATATATATATATGATAGTAATATATATATATATATATATATATATATATATATATATGATAGTAACACTATGAGTCTCCCACAACAGTTTGACTCCCGCTAGCACCACCTTTTGCTGCAGCCTCTTCCTCCTGTTTCTTCTTCTTCTTCTCAAGGGCAACCCACTTAAACTTGGCATCATCCATGTACCCGGCTGCTACCGATTCCTGGTACTTAAGGATAATGGCTTTGTCCTGCGCACCTAGCAGCATCTCTTCCAACTCGGTCGAAGCCTTGAACTCCTCCATTGCCTCACAGCGCTCCTTGGGAACTTGACTCTGCAGGTACTCGGCCTTGGCCTTCCATCTATTGGCCTTCTCCTCAGCATCTCAGAGAGGTTTAAGTTCCTTCTCAAGCTCCAGGACCCTCCTTTGCAACTCCTCCAGCTTTTCAACTTTGGCAGATAAGGAGGTAACTTGTTTCTTCAGTGAGTCCCGCTCTTTCTCCAGTTTCCCCTTCTCCTCGTGGAGGTATTTAACCTGCCCGGAGAGGTTGCTCACCTCCTCTTTCAGCTTGGTGTCCTCTTCGCTCACATCAATAGTGTAGATGTTATACAGCACCTGTACAACAAACCAGTAGCATTAACACTTAACAAAAAATATATTAAGTATCAAGGACGTATACTAGTCCAACTATAAGCTCCACGTACCCGCATCATCGACTCCCATGCCAGCTTCTTGTTCTCTTGGGGGATATTTTCCTTGGCATGGATGCGGTCAAGGTCAATGTCCTTCAAGTCCCCAAGCATTGACCCTACAAACTTTTCATCCGCCACCCCATACTCAGAGAGCAACTGCTTGATAGGTTTCTTGGGGATCAAGGGCAGCACCGGAGACAGTAAACCAAAAGACTGGGTAGACTCTGGAAGGGCTTGGTGGCCTTTCTTGGCTTTCTTCAAATCAACCCTCTCATCGTGCCTAGTGTAGGTCACCTCCACATTGTCCCCGCTGCGGTGACGATGGCGATGAATTCTCTTCCTTTTCTCCCTGGGAAGTAGCACTCCCTCGCTACTGACCCCACGGCTTTGGACCCCACGGCTTTGGACTTGTCCTTCTCCAGGTCGACTATGGTTACCACGGGCCCGGAACGATCCTCCCGCTTCTCTATCTGAGCATTTGGGTCCGGTTCCCCATAGCCTTAGTCGGGTATCTCCAGCAAAATATCCTCTATTGAGGTCTTGGTCTTCTTGCCCTCCAGGTCGCTGTCGATCTTCAGAGCTTCCTCTCCCTGGTTTATCAACCTATCCATCAACTTCAAATCGTCCATCATGTCTTCTTCTTCCCCTTTCCTGGGCTTCCTCTTCCGCACCTTCTCTGCAAAATGAACAGTCCTAGTCAAAAAAAAAAAAACAATTTTTGGTAACAATAACAAGGCAACTCTCGGTCACATCCTTACCGGGTACTTTCCCTAAACCTAACCTATCCAGTACAAATATCGGATGAATCTGTATGAACTCCTCCCCCCCGTGTCACCCCAAAAAACATACACCCTTGCAATACGCTTATTTTCAACCTCTGTTAACACATAAGCCTGGTCCCCTATGGCTTGATAGGTTCCCGTAACTTGCCACTTCCTATTCTTTATCTGCCACCGGCCGGCGGCCCCCAACAAGGAACACCTTATTTTTCCATTTCTTGCTTTGAGAGGTCGGTAGGTTGGTAACAAGAGGCTCATAATCCCGTGCGGTGAAGGTCACGGTACCTCGATACTTCTTAGAGTAGGTAACTCTGTACACTACCCGGAACTCATTTATCATGAGCCAACCTTGCTCGCATAGGTCCTACATCGCCAACATACTAAGGAGTTGCCGCCAAGTGTTAGGAGATAATTATCTCGGTGACAAATTGAGCATCCTCAGCATGTACTGTACCAGCTTCGGCAGCGGTAGCGACAACCCCTGTTGAAACTGGTTTTCGTAAAGTGCTACCCACCCACTAGGAGGATTACATGCCAACTCGCCGGGACCCACCGGTCTAAGCTCCACTTGGTTCGGTATCGCCCACCTTAGCCTAATAGAGATGATATCTTTCATAGTCATGCTTCTGCCCAGCTCGTCACAGGTCGTTCCGTCAACTAGCGTGTACCTACACAAGGGCACGCCTTCAGGAATCTCAACGGTCACCTCATCCCCAGACCCCGGATGTTCCCCACTTCCACTAACCTCCTCACTACCTAAACTTTCTGATACCACTCCGGTCGACGACGCGGTCTCCTCACCCCGTTACCCACCTCGGGTACCGCTACTAGCCAAGTAGGTATCTATTGCCTGCTCCGCCTGCCTCTCTCAGGCTTGGTACGATGACTCTCCTCCCCCACGAGTAGCTCTTGTTTCTAATTCCATCCTATTAGCCTACGGGTACCCTAGCCTTGCAGTGTGGATCACTCCCCACTCCAACTTTAAAACCCAGAAACAAAGAACCTCAAACCTAGAAAACCTAATCATCGCCCTACCACTTCTACATACAATTCATCATATAATGAACAGGTTGAATGCCACAAACAATAGCAAAGAAACGAAAATCTCAAACAAGAGAAACCCCAAAACCCAGAAAGGTGCAAACCAGAAACCAAAAATAGCAGAGTAACTACAAAACAAAAACGCATTCTCTTACCTTGTCATACTACTGTCGCTCGTCTGGCCTAGCTCTCCCCAAAATCAGCTTCAGCCGTTCGTCTCTCTTCTCCATAACGATAGCGACAGAAACTAGAGTAGAAAATTCCAGAGAGTTTTTTTTTTCTTCGGAGAACTCTCAAAATGGGGAAGAGGAACAACAGTTTTCCCTCTTAAATTCAACTCGTGAGCAAACACAACTGTTGACAGCGAAGGGTCGCCAACCGTCGGATCACGCCACGTGTCCCACTATCCCCCTAAACTCCTTGGATACGCAAACCATCAGAGTCAAAAGTGACGGCATTTATTACCCTTTCTGGAATCTACGCGCCACGTGCCTCGCATGCACCATTCACCCTAACTGGTACCAGAGGCTCAAGCCCTCTCATGAACCCCACCGGGTACACGAGGCTCCATTCCTCGCTCAACCCCACCGGGTACACGAGGCTCTATCCCTCATCCAACCCCACCAGGTACATGAGGGGTGCGCTGTAGAGTAGCTACCTGCAGAGCAACCCGATCAAGACATCTCTTGAACGCGGACTTGGGGGGACTCCCTACGAGCACAATAGTGCCAAACCTTACCCCTAAATTTATCAATTCCTAACCCAAGAAACATCTTGAACGGGAACTTGGGGGACTTGTACATACTGATAGATATTTCATCACCACTAGGTTTTGGCACTATCAGCTGGGGCCCGTAGGAAAACCCAAGTACCATACCATGGGCCGGGTTCATAACCCACCATGATGGTGCTCATCAGAGGCGACACCTCTGACTCCAAGAGCCTTGGACCTGGCCAGCACAGTCCATCTAATTACACACCAGAAAGCTGATATAACTACAACGGGACAAGCTACGTCCCACATTGAAGAAATGGGAAACTCTTTTCCCATGCTTGAGTATAAAAGATCAACACAACCACCTTTTTTAGGGTAATAACTTATTTCCTTTACTATTACTTCATCCATTTATATATTAAGAGTCTCACTCAAGCATCGGAGAGATATAAACCGTCCGGTACAGTTTATTCCTCTAACGTTGTGCTGTTGGTATACGATTCAGGAGTTAGATCGATACCCCCAGCGGTATAGCATTTTGTGAGAGGTACCCGGAGAAATCCACCAGAAACACTAGGAGGTAAGATGAGCTCAGTATGAATACTGCAATGGCAATTTTTCTCTGGCCTTTGAATGGGTAGGCTTCAAATGTTTGAAAAACTGCAATGATAGCTTGATAACTAGGATGGTTAGGCTTGATTTATGAACTCATGGCAAGTGAGGGTTTGAATATTGAGTAATTGCTTGTTGCATCATGGAATTTTGAACATATTGCTCACTGATTACACGTATTTATATGCGTGTAATTATATCTAAAACACTATAAATAAGCAAATCTCATGTCAATTAATATGTAATTAATTTATTTTTATTTATTTTGTAGAAAATAAGCGGAATTGCAGAAAAAAGACAAAATGAGGCAAAATTGGAGCAAATTGGAGCAAATTAGAGCTTTCGACAAAATGACGAAATTGGCGACGCCGTTCAACTAGGGTCAAGGTCATGAGGGTAGCTAAACAACATGCGGATGAGCATTGAGGAAACTGAAGAGAAAAAAAAAATGCAGCTTGATTAATTAAGTTAATTAATCAAGTGATTAATTACCTAATTGATCAAGTAACCTCCTTTATTTTGAACCCAAAGCCCACGTGCAGCATAAGCATAATTGCTTAATTGGCTTCTTTAATCATCTGCACGCATCCATTGGCTTTATCTCCTTCTTTTCTCTCCTAGCCATACACATGGTGCCACGTCATCAAGGTTTTGCTTTTAGCAGCACACCACCGGGCACCGGCTTTCTATTTTAATCCTTTCATCTTACCTACACTTTGCAGACTCTCCCTTGAGCAGTGCTGCACTACACCAAAACCGAAAGGGCTGCTCTCTTTCCCTTCCTTCTCAATTTTCTTCACCTCACCAAGATTCACCTCACCAAATTCCTCTTCATCTTTTCTTCTCCTCACCAAGATCTACCTCACCAAAATTCCTTCTCCTCACCAAGATCTACCTCAATAAAATTCACCTCACCAAGATCCACCTCACTAAAATTTCATCTTCTCATCAATTTCAGAAGATTCAAAGGGGAAGCCCAAGCATCAAAAACTTCATCACTATCAAGTTTGGGTAAAAGTGGGGAGCCATAAATCAAGGCTAGTCATAATTGCTTTATAGAAATTTGTAGCTTGTTCTTGTTACTCCTACTTCTCTTCACTTTGTTCCTCTTTAAATGATGTATTTTGATGTTAGTTTGGTGATGGGTGGTGAGTAGTTTTGTTGTTGGGGGTTAGGGTTGTGTGCCCTAGCCCAAATTTGATGTAATGAATGCTTAATTTAATTTATATATGTGTTAATGTCTAAAAGTCTAGCGGTAGCTGGACCTTAGTTAACGCTGATCCGGTGGGCGGATCGATACTTGTGTTAGTATTGTAGTTCCCGTTACCTGTCAAGTAAAATACAATGGGTGTCAGAGGGAGACCGCGCTGGGCGGTCTTCAACTCTCCGATGCCTAAGTTAGTCAATGTATTTATGTTGACAAAGTAACAGTAGGTAAGTATTGAATGCGTCCTTAATGAGGAGAGAGGAGAGAACCTTTTATAGGTGAGGAAGGGACTGATCTTGTCTTTGTTTTCGATGTGGGACTGATATGCTTCAGTTCCCAGCTTCAGAAGCTTCTGATGCCATCTTGGCGCGGCGCGTCCGATGCTGAGGTTGTAACCTGTCTGGCGGTGTGTCTGCATGTCATTCCTTTGGTTGGAATTAGTATCTTTGGCGGTACATTGAGCATGGCCCATTATAGCTAATTATGCTTGCAAATGTACATGTATGTACAAGTCCCCCAAGTCCCCAGTCAAGGAGGGCAATCTTGGTTGGGGAGTTGTTCGGCGGTTTGAAGCGTTTTCCTCTGCTAGACTTTGCAAGAGCATAATTAGCGTCAGTGCGTTGTCAACCGTTGGTTTTACTGAGCAAACGCTTTATACCCTTTCGGGTGGGCCCCTGCTGGGCCCCCCAGGGAGTCCCCCACTCCCCGGCGAAGATAGACCTCTGGATGGTCGGTAAATTGTTTGATGAGGGGGAGCTGCAAGGAGCAGAGGGTGTTGGGTAGCGAGCCCAATCTTAGTACCCAAGTGACGGGGGTCAATGTGCCTGATCAGGGCCGTCGTAGACTGTTTGACTAGTCCCCGTGTCCCGTAGGGACGGTCTGACGGTAACGCCGCGTGGCGGTCGTTGTCAGAGTGAGGCGTGGCCTCGGGATTTTCAGTTTTGCGGACATCCCTCCGCGGGATGCAGCAGCAAGCAGCGTCCGGTAGACGTGCCTGGCGGTATTTTGCAAGATGAAAAGGGGGTTCCGCCAGAGGTGTGTAGCGAAAGACACCCCGCTTGCAGGATAGCAGGGGAGAAGTCCCGCTGGCAGGGCTTTGCTCAGCGGAGACTTCGTCTTGGAAAATGACGAGGGAGAAGTTCCGCTGGTGGGGTTTCGCTCAGCGGAGACTTCGTCTCGGAAAATGACGAGGGAGAAGTTCCGCTGGCGGGGTTTCGCTCAGCGGAGGCTTCGTCTCTTGGAGGATGACGAGGGAGAAGTTCCGCTGGCGGGGTTTCGCTCAGCGGAGGCTTCGTCTCTTGGAGGATGACTAGGGAGAAGTTCCGCTGGCGGGGTTTCGCTCAGCGGAGGCTTCGTCTCTTGGAAAATGACAAGGGAGAAGTTCCGCTGGCGGGGTTTCGCTCAGCGGAGGCTTCGTCTCTTGGAGGATGACAAGGGAGAAGTTCCGCTGGAGGGGTTTCGCTCAGCGGAGACTTCGTCTCTTGGAAAATGACAAGGGAGAAGTTCCGCTGGCGGATTTCGCTCAGCGGAGGCTTCGTCTCTTGGAGGATGACAAGGGAGAAGTTCCGCTGGCGGGGTTTCGCTCAGCGGAGCTCAGCGGAGGCTTCGTCTCTTGGAAAATGTCAAGGGAGAAGTTCCGCTGGCGGGGTTTCGCTCAGCGGAGGCTTCGTCTCTGAAAATGACGAGGGAGAAGTTCCGCTGGCCGGGTTTCGCTCAGCGGAGACTTCATCTCTGAAAATGACGAGGGAGAAGTTTCGCTGGCGGGGTTTCGCTCAGCGGAGACTTCGTCTCTGAAAATGACGAGGGAGAAGTTCCGCTGGCCGGGTTTCGCTCAGCGGAGACTTCATCTCTGAAAATGACGAGGGAGAAGTTTCGCTGGCGGGGTTTCGCTCAGCGGAGACTTCGTCTCTGAAAATGACGAGGGAGAAGTTCCGCTGGCCGGGTTTCGCTCAGCGGAGACTTCATCTCTGAAAATGACGAGGGAGAAGTTTCGCTGGCGGGGTTTCGCTCAGCGGAGACTTCGTCTCTTGGAAAATGACAAGGGAGAAGTTCCGCTGGCGGGGTTTCGCTCAGCGGAGCTCAGCGGAGGCTTCGTCTCTTGGAAAATGTCAAGGGAGAAGTTCCGCTGGCGGGGTTTCGCTCAGCGGAGCTCAGCGGAGGCTTCGTCTCTTGGAAAATGTCAAGGGAGAAGTTCCGCTGGCGGGGTTTCGCTCAGCGGAGCTCAGCGGAGGCTTCGTCTCTTGGAAAATGTCAAGGGAGAAGTTCCGCTGGCGGGGTTTCGCTCAGCGGAGCTCAGCGGAGGCTTCGTCTCTTGGAAAATGTCAAGGGAGAAGTTCCGCTGGCGGGGTTTCGCTCAGCGGAGCTCAGCGGAGGCTTCGTCTCTTGGAAAATGTCAAGGGAGAAGTTCCGCTGGCGGGGTTTCGCTCAGCGGAGCTCAGCGGAGGCTTCGTCTCTTGGAAAATGTCAAGGGAGAAGTTCCGCTGGCGGGGTTTCGCTCAGCGGAGCTCAGCGGAGGCTTCGTCTCTTGGAAAATGTCAAGGGAGAAGTTCCGCTGGCGGGGTTTCGCTCAGCGGAGCTCAGCGGAGGCTTCGTCTCTTGGAAAATGTCAAGGGAGAAGTTCCGCTGGCGGGGTTTCGCTCAGCGGAGCTCAGCGGAGGCTTCGTCTCTTGGAAAATGTCAAGGGAGAAGTTCCGCTGGCGGGGTTTCGCTCAGCGGAGCTCAGCGGAGGCTTCGTCTCTTGGAAAATGTCAAGGGAGAAGTTCCGCTGGCGGGGTTTCGCTCAGCGGAGCTCAGCGGAGGCTTCGTCTCTTGGAAAATGTCAAGGGAGAAGTTCCGCTGGCGGGGTTTCGCTCAGCGGAGCTCAGCGGAGGCTTCGTCTCTTGGAAAATGTCAAGGGAGAAGTTCCGCTGGCGGGGTTTCGCTCAGCGGAGCTCAGCGGAGGCTTCGTCTCTTGGAAAATGTCAAGGGAGAAGTTCCGCTGGCGGGGTTTCGCTCAGCGGAGCTCAGCGGAGGCTTCGTCTCTTGGAAAATGTCAAGGGAGAAGTTCCGCTGGCGGGGTTTCGCTCAGCGGAGCTCAGCGGAGGCTTCGTCTCTTGGAAAATGTCAAGGGAGAAGTTCCGCTGGCGGGGTTTCGCTCAGCGGAGCTCAGCGGAGGCTTCGTCTCTTGGAAAATGTCAAGGGAGAAGTTCCGCTGGCGGGGTTTCGCTCAGCGGAGCTCAGCGGAGGCTTCGTCTCTTGGAAAATGTCAAGGGAGAAGTTCCGCTGGCGGGGTTTCGCTCAGCGGAGCTCAGCGGAGGCTTCGTCTCTTGGAAAATGTCAAGGGAGAAGTTCCGCTGGCGGGGTTTCGCTCAGCGGAGCTCAGCGGAGGCTTCGTCTCTTGGAAAATGTCAAGGGAGAAGTTCCGCTGGCGGGGTTTCGCTCAGCGGAGCTCAGCGGAGGCTTCGTCTCTTGGAAAATGTCAAGGGAGAAGTTCCGCTGGCGGGGTTTCGCTCAGCGGAGCTCAGCGGAGGCTTCGTCTCTTGGAAAATGTCAAGGGAGAAGTTCCGCTGGCGGGGTTTCGCTCAGCGGAGCTCAGCGGAGGCTTCGTCTCTTGGAAAATGTCAAGGGAGAAGTTCCGCTGGCGGGGTTTCGCTCAGCGGAGCTCAGCGGAGGCTTCGTCTCTTGGAAAATGTCAAGGGAGAAGTTCCGCTGGCGGGGTTTCGCTCAGCGGAGCTCAGCGGAGGCTTCGTCTCTTGGAAAATGTCAAGGGAGAAGTTCCGCTGGCGGGGTTTCGCTCAGCGGAGCTCAGCGGAGGCTTCGTCTCTTGGAAAATGTCAAGGGAGAAGTTCCGCTGGCGGGGTTTCGCTCAGCGGAGCTCAGCGGAGGCTTCGTCTCTTGGAAAATGTCAAGGGAGAAGTTCCGCTGGCGGGGTTTCGCTCAGCGGAGCTCAGCGGAGGCTTCGTCTCTTGGAAAATGTCAAGGGAGAAGTTCCGCTGGCGGGGTTTCGCTCAGCGGAGCTCAGCGGAGGCTTCGTCTCTTGGAAAATGTCAAGGGAGAAGTTCCGCTGGCGGGGTTTCGCTCAGCGGAGCTCAGCGGAGGCTTCGTCTCTTGGAAAATGTCAAGGGAGAAGTTCCGCTGGCGGGGTTTCGCTCAGCGGAGCTCAGCGGAGGCTTCGTCTCTTGGAAAATGTCAAGGGAGAAGTTCCGCTGGCGGGGTTTCGCTCAGCGGAGCTCAGCGGAGGCTTCGTCTCTTGGAAAATGTCAAGGGAGAAGTTCCGCTGGCGGGGTTTCGCTCAGCGGAGCTCAGCGGAGGCTTCGTCTCTTGGAAAATGTCAAGGGAGAAGTTCCGCTGGCGGGGTTTCGCTCAGCGGAGCTCAGCGGAGGCTTCGTCTCTTGGAAAATGTCAAGGGAGAAGTTCCGCTGGCGGGGTTTCGCTCAGCGGAGCTCAGCGGAGGCTTCGTCTCTTGGAAAATGTCAAGGGAGAAGTTCCGCTGGCGGGGTTTCGCTCAGCGGAGCTCAGCGGAGGCTTCGTCTCTTGGAAAATGTCAAGGGAGAAGTTCCGCTGGCGGGGTTTCGCTCAGCGGAGCTCAGCGGAGGCTTCGTCTCTTGGAAAATGTCAAGGGAGAAGTTCCGCTGGCGGGGTTTCGCTCAGCGGAGCTCAGCGGAGGCTTCGTCTCTTGGAAAATGTCAAGGGAGAAGTTCCGCTGGCGGGGTTTCGCTCAGCGGAGCTCAGCGGAGGCTTCGTCTCTTGGAAAATGTCAAGGGAGAAGTTCCGCTGGCGGGGTTTCGCTCAGCGGAGCTCAGCGGAGGCTTCGTCTCTTGGAAAATGTCAAGGGAGAAGTTCCGCTGGCGGGGTTTCGCTCAGCGGAGCTCAGCGGAGGCTTCGTCTCTTGGAAAATGTCAAGGGAGAAGTTCCGCTGGCGGGGTTTCGCTCAGCGGAGCTCAGCGGAGGCTTCGTCTCTTGGAAAATGTCAAGGGAGAAGTTCCGCTGGCGGGGTTTCGCTCAGCGGAGCTCAGCGGAGGCTTCGTCTCTTGGAAAATGTCAAGGGAGAAGTTCCGCTGGCGGGGTTTCGCTCAGCGGAGCTCAGCGGAGGCTTCGTCTCTTGGAAAATGTCAAGGGAGAAGTTCCGCTGGCGGGGTTTCGCTCAGCGGAGCTCAGCGGAGGCTTCGTCTCTTGGAAAATGTCAAGGGAGAAGTTCCGCTGGCGGGGTTTCGCTCAGCGGAGCTCAGCGGAGGCTTCGTCTCTTGGAAAATGTCAAGGGAGAAGTTCCGCTGGCGGGGTTTCGCTCAGCGGAGCTCAGCGGAGGCTTCGTCTCTTGGAAAATGTCAAGGGAGAAGTTCCGCTGGCGGGGTTTCGCTCAGCGGAGCTCAGCGGAGGCTTCGTCTCTTGGAAAATGTCAAGGGAGAAGTTCCGCTGGCGGGGTTTCGCTCAGCGGAGCTCAGCGGAGGCTTCGTCTCTTGGAAAATGTCAAGGGAGAAGTTCCGCTGGCGGGGTTTCGCTCAGCGGAGCTCAGCGGAGGCTTCGTCTCTTGGAAAATGTCAAGGGAGAAGTTCCGCTGGCGGGGTTTCGCTCAGCGGAGCTCAGCGGAGGCTTCGTCTCTTGGAAAATGTCAAGGGAGAAGTTCCGCTGGCGGGGTTTCGCTCAGCGGAGCTCAGCGGAGGCTTCGTCTCTTGGAAAATGTCAAGGGAGAAGTTCCGCTGGCGGGGTTTCGCTCAGCGGAGCTCAGCGGAGGCTTCGTCTCTTGGAAAATGTCAAGGGAGAAGTTCCGCTGGCGGGGTTTCGCTCAGCGGAGCTCAGCGGAGGCTTCGTCTCTTGGAAAATGTCAAGGGAGAAGTTCCGCTGGCGGGGTTTCGCTCAGCGGAGCTCAGCGGAGGCTTCGTCTCTTGGAAAATGTCAAGGGAGAAGTTCCGCTGGCGGGGTTTCGCTCAGCGGAGCTCAGCGGAGGCTTCGTCTCTTGGAAAATGTCAAGGGAGAAGTTCCGCTGGCGGGGTTTCGCTCAGCGGAGCTCAGCGGAGGCTTCGTCTCTTGGAAAATGTCAAGGGAGAAGTTCCGCTGGCGGGGTTTCGCTCAGCGGAGCTCAGCGGAGGCTTCGTCTCTTGGAAAATGTCAAGGGAGAAGTTCCGCTGGCGGGGTTTCGCTCAGCGGAGCTCAGCGGAGGCTTCGTCTCTTGGAAAATGTCAAGGGAGAAGTTCCGCTGGCGGGGTTTCGCTCAGCGGAGCTCAGCGGAGGCTTCGTCTCTTGGAAAATGTCAAGGGAGAAGTTCCGCTGGCGGGGTTTCGCTCAGCGGAGCTCAGCGGAGGCTTCGTCTCTTGGAAAATGTCAAGGGAGAAGTTCCGCTGGCGGGGTTTCGCTCAGCGGAGCTCAGCGGAGGCTTCGTCTCTTGGAAAATGTCAAGGGAGAAGTTCCGCTGGCGGGGTTTCGCTCAGCGGAGCTCAGCGGAGGCTTCGTCTCTTGGAAAATGTCAAGGGAGAAGTTCCGCTGGCGGGGTTTCGCTCAGCGGAGCTCAGCGGAGGCTTCGTCTCTTGGAAAATGTCAAGGGAGAAGTTCCGCTGGCGGGGTTTCGCTCAGCGGAGCTCAGCGGAGGCTTCGTCTCTTGGAAAATGTCAAGGGAGAAGTTCCGCTGGCGGGGTTTCGCTCAGCGGAGCTCAGCGGAGGCTTCGTCTCTTGGAAAATGTCAAGGGAGAAGTTCCGCTGGCGGGGTTTCGCTCAGCGGAGCTCAGCGGAGGCTTCGTCTCTTGGAAAATGTCAAGGGAGAAGTTCCGCTGGCGGGGTTTCGCTCAGCGGAGCTCAGCGGAGGCTTCGTCTCTTGGAAAATGTCAAGGGAGAAGTTCCGCTGGCGGGGTTTCGCTCAGCGGAGCTCAGCGGAGGCTTCGTCTCTTGGAAAATGTCAAGGGAGAAGTTCCGCTGGCGGGGTTTCGCTCAGCGGAGCTCAGCGGAGGCTTCGTCTCTTGGAAAATGTCAAGGGAGAAGTTCCGCTGGCGGGGTTTCGCTCAGCGGAGCTCAGCGGAGGCTTCGTCTCTTGGAAAATGTCAAGGGAGAAGTTCCGCTGGCGGGGTTTCGCTCAGCGGAGCTCAGCGGAGGCTTCGTCTCTTGGAAAATGTCAAGGGAGAAGTTCCGCTGGCGGGGTTTCGCTCAGCGGAGCTCAGCGGAGGCTTCGTCTCTTGGAAAATGTCAAGGGAGAAGTTCCGCTGGCGGGGTTTCGCTCAGCGGAGCTCAGCGGAGGCTTCGTCTCTTGGAAAATGTCAAGGGAGAAGTTCCGCTGGCGGGGTTTCGCTCAGCGGAGCTCAGCGGAGGCTTCGTCTCTTGGAAAATGTCAAGGGAGAAGTTCCGCTGGCGGGGTTTCGCTCAGCGGAGCTCAGCGGAGGCTTCGTCTCTTGGAAAATGTCAAGGGAGAAGTTCCGCTGGCGGGGTTTCGCTCAGCGGAGCTCAGCGGAGGCTTCGTCTCTTGGAAAATGTCAAGGGAGAAGTTCCGCTGGCGGGGTTTCGCTCAGCGGAGCTCAGCGGAGGCTTCGTCTCTTGGAAAATGTCAAGGGAGAAGTTCCGCTGGCGGGGTTTCGCTCAGCGGAGCTCAGCGGAGGCTTCGTCTCTTGGAAAATGTCAAGGGAGAAGTTCCGCTGGCGGGGTTTCGCTCAGCGGAGCTCAGCGGAGGCTTCGTCTCTTGGAAAATGTCAAGGGAGAAGTTCCGCTGGCGGGGTTTCGCTCAGCGGAGCTCAGCGGAGGCTTCGTCTCTTGGAAAATGTCAAGGGAGAAGTTCCGCTGGCGGGGTTTCGCTCAGCGGAGCTCAGCGGAGGCTTCGTCTCTTGGAAAATGTCAAGGGAGAAGTTCCGCTGGCGGGGTTTCGCTCAGCGGAGCTCAGCGGAGGCTTCGTCTCTTGGAAAATGTCAAGGGAGAAGTTCCGCTGGCGGGGTTTCGCTCAGCGGAGCTCAGCGGAGGCTTCGTCTCTTGGAAAATGTCAAGGGAGAAGTTCCGCTGGCGGGGTTTCGCTCAGCGGAGCTCAGCGGAGGCTTCGTTGAGCTCAATCGCCCACTTACTGAGGCACCCCGAGTGCTCAGGGTTCTGCATCACCTGCCTCAGCGGTTGATTGGTTAACACATGGATCGTGTGAGCCTGGAAATATTG
>BDJD01001950.1:105288-115288 GCA_002564525.1 Rosa multiflora
GATAGGTCACCCCATACCTCGAATAAAACAGGCAAAGAATTCTCGTCCAAGTCGGACAGTTACGGGAACACCCACCCTACCCGGGAGCAAAGAGCACAGCAGGGTCCACGGACACCACCACCACCCCGGTATGAGGTGTTCACAATCCTGAACGCTTCATACGAGACTATATGGAACGAAAACAGGGATGAGATACCGGGACCTCCCCCAAGGAAATTCCCGAAGGGCAAACTTACCCAGCAGGATACCGGAAAATTCTGCACTTACCACGAGGATGCCGGACACAATACCAATTTGTGTGTTGCTGTAAAAAATACAATCGAGTCCCTAATCCAGAGGGGCAAGCTCCAACGATACCTACCTGCTAAGGAGATAGGAGCGGTCGACGTATATGGCCAGATATTCACGAGCCACGGTGGGGGTCCGAAAGGGTCGCCAGCCCAGGGCAAGAAAAGAAATTCTAGTTTCGGTCGTCAAGAAGTTTTCAATAGTGACACCAAGTGGACATCGGTGACATTCCTGCAGGAGGAGGAAGCCGATCTGAGGATGCCCCATGATGATCCCTTCCTAATCACACTCCAAATGGACCACTACATAATGTCCGGGGTGCTCATAGACACCGGGGCCTCAGTTAGCGTACTATTTCGCGATGCATACAAGGCTTTGAATCGAGGAAGAGCCAAACTGTCACAGGATAATGAGCCCCTCATTAGTTTTTCAGGAGACATCGTCCAACCACTCGGATCAGATTACCTGTCGATCACGATAGGTGAAAGTCCAAATTGTTCGACCATCAAAACAGAGTTCATCATAGTGGACTGCGTCTCGTCCTATAATGCTATCCTGGGCCGGGCGGCACTTTGGCGTCTGAAAGCCTTCATCGCAGGTCACATGTTGATGATGAAAGTACCGACCCCGGCCGGCACGGCAACGATCCGGGGTGATCAGGCCGCTGCCCGGAGATGCTATTCTCTTACTGTATCCCGCGGTAAAGGAAAGGCTGAAATGTTGCATCTAGAGCATCTTGTCCTAGCTTTTGCTTTTTGGACATACAGCTATGACAAGCTACCCATCGGGTACTCATTCTGTATTTAACCACCGTGTGGTATTTCAATGAAAAAATGAATTATTCAGACCATTTCTAGAATTTTTTTACCTACCCCGGACATTCCCGGACATGGCTATTGTCAATTACTTTATTCCGGTAATAAGTAATGCACACAAATGCTCAGCCGTACGAAAATCCTAGAAATTTTAATTCCTTTCTAATTTCCATTCAAGTCAAGGATGTTCCAATTCACAAAAGCCTGGACTACCAGACAAAATTAGACTAGTTCAAAAAAAAAAAAAATGGGTAGTACAAAGTAATTTTTTTTTTACAACCGATCCCCATCGGTACTCTAGGACCCGCCGGCACCAGACTTGCCCGCCGCCTCCCGCTCTTGCTTCTTTTTCTCCAGGAGACCCCGCCTGAATTTGACCTCATCTAGATACCCGCCCGCCACCCACTCTTTAAACTTCATGATGACAGCCTTGTCTTGGGCAGCAGCCAGCATGGAGATAAGCTCATCTAAGGACTTGTACTCCTCCACGGCCTCGTGCCTCTCCGCGGGTAGGCGATCCTCCAGAGAGTCTGCTTTCTCCTTCCATGAGACGGCAGACTCTGCAGCCTGCTTCTCGGAGTCCCGGGCATTCTTCACCTCCTCCCTCGCCTCAGCAACCTCGCCCTCAAGCTCAGCAATCCGCTGCTTAGAAGTGGCCATCTCAGCCTTCAACGAGTCCCGCTCCTTCTCCAGCTTGGCCTTCTCGCCGTGAAGGTACTTCACCTGCCCGGAAAGATTGCTAACCTCCTCCTTCAGGTGAGTATCCTCCTCACTGGCGTCGATGGCATACACATTAAAGAGTGCCTGCAGATACACCGATTAGAAGGTATAACAAAACAAAGAGGTATGTAGTGAAAATAAAGAAAGGCATACCCGCATCATCGATTCCCGGGCGATACGGCGATTCTCCTGGGGAGTATTATCTTTGGCTCGAACCCGATCGAGGTCGATATCCTTCAGATCCCCAAGCATGGACCGCACGAACTTTTCATCAGCGACCCCGTATTCGTTCAGCAGCTGCTTGATGGGCTTCTTAGGGATTACCGGAACGGCGGGAGATAACAGACTAAGGGAAGGTGACGGCCCTGATCCCGGGTGATCTTTCTTTTGCCTCTTCGCACCGGCACCCTGGACATCCCGGCCAGTGTACGTCACCTCCTTATCAGTTCGACGCCGGTGCTTGTGGGATCTCTTCTTCTCACCGGGGAGTAGCGCCTCATCGCTCCCACTAGAGCGAGAAGAGATAGGCATGGAGGCCGGCACTTTTCCCATGCCGGTGTCATCAATCATAATTACGTCGGCCATGGAGGGCTACAAGGGATGGGCCACAGGAGCGTCGGGATCAGGTTCACCGTATCCCTCATCAGTTATCTCTAAAAGGGTCTCTTCAATGGACCGACTCGTGCCTTTCGACCCCAGGTCGACGTCGATGTGCAGGGCATCTTCTCCCTGGCTCATCAGCATGTCCATCAGTTGAGCGTCATCCATTTTGTCCTCCTCCTTACCTTTCCGGGGTTTCCTCTTCGGGGCTTTCACTGCAACCAGTTCAAAGATTAGTCGAAAGTGAAAGGACAAGTGCCTACATATTAGTATAAAAAAATATATATATAAAAATAACACTACATATTAGTATAATAGGTCCCTTACCGAGGAGCCATCCTAACCCTAGCCTAAAGAGTATGGAGTGCCGGATGAATGTATAAGAGCTCCTCTCTTTCTCCGACCACACGGCATATACCCGGGCTATCCTCTTCTTTTCCACTTCGGATAGCGTATAGGACTGATCCCCGATGGCTTGAAAGGTACCGGTCAGCTGCCACTTCTTATTTTTTATCTGCCACCGTCCACCAGCTAGGAACACTTTGTTCCTCCACCTTTTGCTCATCGAGGTAGGCATATCGGTAACTAGCGGCTCGTAATCCCTAGCGGCAAAGGTCACCGTACCCGCACAAGACTGCTTCCTTGAGTACAATACCCGGTGTACCACGCGGAACTCATTTATGGAAGGCCACCCTTGCTGGCATAGGTCCCACATAGCCATCATACTATATATTTGGCGAACGGCATTCGGGGTCAGCTGCCCCGGCGACAGGTTCAGCATCCGCAGCAGATACTGTAGGCACCGGGGCAGGGGTAGCGATAACCCTTGGTGGAGCTGATTCTCGTGCAGCGCCACCCAGCCGGGGACAGGATTCGCGGCCATCTCCCCATCCCTAAGTGGCCTAAGCTCTACCGCGTCCTGTATCCCCCACCTCAGCCGCATGTCCACGATCTCCTTCATCGTCATGCTTCTCCCAGGTTCGTCGCATACGGTCCCGTCCGCAAGCGTGTACCTCGGCTTCGGAATGCCCTCGGGAATGGCCACTGTAACTACCGGGGCCTCCGCAGATCCACCCTCGCTCTCACCCTCGTCGGACTCCCCACTACTCTCCGAGAACACCCCAGTCGAGGACCCCGTGTGCCCGTGTTCTCCGCTAGTTGGTCTACCCGGCCTAGGTACCGGTCGATGTCCACTTCAGCTTGTCTAGCAGAGGACTGGTACGACGATCCCGTATCCCCACCCCTGGCTTCTGATTCCATCCTAATTACGGTATCGGAGACCTCAAATCTTGCTATATCTGGAACCAGAAGCACCAAGGGTTAGCCTATCCCAAACCCAGAAATTCAAAGCAAAACCCAGAAATTCAAAGCAAAACCCAGAAACTCAAAGCAAAACCCAGAAATTCAACCCAAAACCCAAAACCCACAAAGCGAAGCAAACAAACCCCCCCCCCCTAAAACAACACGACAGAGACAGTGGCATTATCCGTTCCTATATCTAGGCAACACAAACACAAACAGCAAACGGCCTTGGCAGTAGCAGAAGCAAACCGAGTAAGAAAATAGACAAAAACCACAGGCAGAGAGAGATCTAACCTTTTTCCTCAGCAAACAGTCAATCTCACTCCACAGGCACTCGCAATTCTCCCTTGTTTCTCTCTGTCCCTCGGCTGCAAACCTTCCAAGTCTCCTGAGCTTCTTGTTTTCGCGAAAAGTAAGGGAAAACAGTCAGTTTCCCTCTTAAATTCAATCTCCAACGCATCAGAACCGTCGAAACCGAAACGCCCACTGCCGTAGGATCGCTACACGTGTCCCACGCGTCCTCCCATTTCTCGATGCCTTGGCAGAAGAAGGGACGGGCATTTATTGCACAACCTAGTCTGCCTACGTGGCTGACACCCAACACCTACCCCATTGGGTACCAGAGATTCAAGGAATCTACCCCATCGGGTATCGGGGCGAAGCTCTCTCCACCCCATTGGGTACCGGAGGCTCAAATTCTCTACCCCATCGGGTATCGAAGCCAAGCTCTCTCCACCCCATTGGGTACCGGAGGCTCAAATTCTCTACCCCATCGGGTATCGAAGCCAAGCTCTCTCCACCCCATTGGGTACCGGAGGCTCAAATTCTCTACCCCATCGGTTACCGGAGGCTCAAATTATCTACCCCATCGGGTATCGGAGCCAGGCTCTCTCCACCCAGATGAGTACCAGAGGCTCATTCTCCATCCAGTCCCAGAAAGTGGCTTACCTACAGCGTAGCCCGCTCAAGATTTCTCTTCTGAGGGAACTTGGGGGACTACCTATAGGCACACTAGTGCCAAAGCTTGAGACTAAAAATAGTAATAATAATAAGTCCCCACCCAAGAAACATCTTGAACGGGAACTTGGGGGACTTGTACATACTAGGGAGTCTCAACAGGTTTGGCACTAGACCTTGGGCCCCATCGGTACTCCCAGGTACTACCCCGAGTACCCAGGGCCCGGGGCAAGGCCAGCACAGCCCATCTATTCTACAAATACAAGACTGATAGCATCAGAAGAACCTGTGTCCCACATCGAGGATAGGGAAGACTCCGTCCCCACACTTGAGTATAAAGATCATGGCACAACCGCCTTTGAAAGGGAAGGACCCCTTTATCTACAATCTAATCTACATAACTATCAGTTTCTCACTCAGGCATCGGAGAGGTATAAACCGTCCGGTACGGTTTATCCCTCTAATGTTGTGTTCTTGATACAGGATTTAGGAACCGATCGGTGCCCCAGTCGGTATAGCATTCTGTGTGAGGTACCCGGAGAAAGCCACCAGAAACAGAAACAAATTAAAATAAAGAATATACAAATTCACACGAAATCATTAGAACATATCAAGTTAAGTTAAAATTAAGGGCTAAATACTATTTAGTACCCTGTGGTTTGGGTCAAACATCAATTTAGTCCCTCGACTTTCAATTTCATCAAAAACACCCCCGCACTAACCATTTCTCGTCCAATTGATCCTTTAGTCGTGATTCCGTTATATTCAACTGTTAAAATGCTGACAGGGCATTCCAACTCAGCAAAAGTAGGTCCCACATGGAAGGAAAATTCCAAAAATAACCCTGATTCCATTCCAACCCGCAACACAACCCCAAATCCCATTAAGCCTAGTTTTTTCCGCCAAAGAAAACCTAAATAGCTATATTTTCCCGCCCAAAGTAATCTATTTGCAGAACTGCACATTTGCACTCAAAGTAATAACTTTGACCTGTAAAATGTTCAAAGTAACAACATACTTCAAAGTAACCAATCATGGATTTTTAAGTACCAATCTGATATTGACTTCAAACACCAATTCTACATCTGAAAGTTTAATAACATCAAACTCTCTAAAAATCCAACAAAATAAGCAGCCCAAATGTTTACAACATCTCAAATGTTTGCATTTCAAATAGCTCTAATCATCATTTCAAAAAATTAGAGCCAGCAACCTAGGTAGCACACACCAAGGTTGCAAAAAAAATGTTAGGCTTGCTTATCATTCCTCAAAGTTCCTCCTTTCCCCCTTGTTTGGAATTCTGCCTAATCCTTTGTCATTTGGAAGGTGCTGGGGCTTGGCCTTTTGATGCTTTACTTGATGTCGGAGGCCTTACGGTTGTTGAGGTAGATGTGGCAGCAGCAGCAGCTTTGATAGACTTGAAATTTGTGGCGGCAGCGGCAGCTTTGGTAGAGTTAGAAGGGGTGGCAGTAGCAGCTTTCCTAGATGTGTTCAATGCAGCCGTCTTCTTCTACACTCATAGAAAAGTTCAAAATCAAGAATATAATCAACAACACATACATACCAAAAGCATAGCATGATTCTTATTTGCAGGCCTATTCATCAACAAATACATACAAAGTTCACAACATGAAATCCAACTTTCATACCCTCTGATATTCTACCACTTTTAGATGGTTCTTCCTCAATTCATTCTTACTCAATGGTGGCTTTCTTCCAGGTTTAGGCTGCAAAAATATTATGGGATCAGCCTTAAAACAGAGACATAAACAAGCTGGCCCCATACAAATTACTTTGAAAAACGACATGGCATAATGTGAAAATAAAATCACGCTTTACCTGGGCCTTTTTAGATGAACTTCCTTCTCCATCATTTAGCTTCCTCTTCTTATTCACATTTGCAGCTTGCTTCTCTTTTGGTGGAAGATGTCTGTGACATGTCTTTCTGTTGTGGCCAACTTTACTCTATAAGCCATCTTCTTTGAGACCCGAACTCTAACTTCTGAAGTCATAGTTTGAGCCAATAATTCTGCAAGTAAATAAACAAAAAAGAGAACCAACCAAAGAAGTGTTCAGCCACCAACCAAACAAGAAAAAATATAGTCAAGGTTTCTGAAAAGAATTCAAACCTATCATTTTTCAGCCACCAAACTTGTTATTTTATTGCATTGGAAAAAGCTATGCTATGGACCCCTTGTTTAGGTGATCCTCACAAATATGAAAAACTCAAAAAATTGGTGCTGCAACTTTTCAACTTTCAGCTACAAATGTGATTATCTCAGAAAAGTAGTACTGCTGCTTATCAACTTTTAGCACAAAATATGAAATTTCACTTCAAAAAAGGTACTGCAACTTATCCAACTTTCAACTACAAATATGAAAATTTGAGAAAAAGGTTACTGAACCCTTCCAACTTTCAGCTACGTATATGAAAGTCTCAGGAAACATGTACTGCAACTTATCCAATTTCAGCTACAAATATGAAATTTCCAGAAAAGATGTACTGCACCCTATTGAATTTCAACTACAAATATGATATTTCTAGAATATGTACTGCACCATATCCAATTTTAGCTATCTAGATTAGTCTTCAAGAGAAGACAAAATAGAGGCAACGGTGCATAAAGCACTTGAAAGCCAAAATATTCAATATGATGCCAACTTGTTCACATGGCATAGCTGAATTAGACCAGACCAACTGTACAAGAAAAAGATTCCTTATCGGAGAAAAAAAAAACTGTACAAGAAAAAGACATTTCGATCTCCCACAGACCCCAAAGCCTATATATCTTCTAAACCCAATTCTGAAATTTCAAAAACCTCAACCTCAAACTCCAACACCGAAACCCTTTCATCCCAATTTTGAAGATTTGAAACAAAACCCAGAAACCATTTTCCCCCAATTTCGAATATTTGAAACCCTAATTTCAAGAGCTTAAACCCGAAACTCTTTAATCCCTACACCCTAAAGATTTGATCACTGTAATGCAAAACCCAAGACACAAACTCACCGTAATGAGGGATTTCATCTCCATCCTTCGTTTTTCTGGGTATCCAAACATCGAGCACGTTGTCGGGCATGTCTAGATCTTCTCCAGCTTTCAATTGGCGTTCTCCTTATCAATCTTTTCTCCTTCTCCTTCTTCGCGCATTCGATTCTGTAAATTTTCTTACGATTCTTTGCTTTCTCCACACTGGTCTGATTTGGAACTGTGTTAGGGGTGTTGATCGTGTAATGGGGAGCTGTAATGGGATTTGGGGGTCGTGTTGCGGGTTGGAATGGAGTCGGGGTTATTTTGGGAATTTTCCTTTCATGTGGGACCCACTTTTGCTGAGTTGGAGTGCCTTGTCAGCATCTTAACGGTTGAATATAACGGAATCATGACTGAAGGATCAATTGGACGAGAAATGGTTAGTGCGGGGGTGTTTTTGATGAAATTGAAAGTCGAGGGACTGAATTGATGTTCGACCCAAACCACAGGGTACTAAATAGTATTTAGCCCTAAAATTAAATTAGAAATCCATATCCAACACAAATACAAACAACAAATCCTAGTTAAACTCTAACTACACAAATCCATGTATAACACAAACACGTATTACTATTCACAAAAACACTATTCATGAAATTAAAATATATTTCCAGATTATTAACAAGTTATTCACAATTTACATGCATACTAAAAACCTAAAACCGATTACACATACACAAACAAGAAAACATAAAAGATAGGGGGGTTTTAAAGATTGAAATCGAAAATTTTCAGAAAACAATAAAAGAACAAAAATCGTTTCTATACAAAGGTGGGAAAAGAAGAATTTTTGGAAAACAATTCATCAAGAACAATTCAAGCTCAATTCATTCATGCAATCTTTAATCTTTTAGTTACCATGGAACGATGTCAACCAAGAAACAAAGTTACAAGCGCCCAATGTCCCTTATATGACTTCTCTTTACACAATTGAGTAGAACAAGCGCCTAAACAATATATTTCAAATGCAAGTATCACACAATCGAATCGACTCATAATCTCATGCATTCAAATCATTAAGAGCAAGTAAAAGTCTAGTCAATAAACATGCAAATTCAAGTACTCAAAGCAAGTCTTTTCATTACATGCATAATCTGATCTCGACCTTTGTACAGAGCCTTTACTACCATATTGAACTAGGATCAACAATCGTGCACCTAATTTCTAGCTCCAATTACATGCAATCATCCTAAGTTGGCCACCTAAGAACAAGAACATGCAAAAGTTTTCTATAAAACAAAACCAAAATATCATTCCATATATTTGGAAAGTAATCAAGATCAAGAACACATAAACCAATCAATAATTGAAAAGAACATCAAAATCGCATTCAAAAATCAGATTGTTAACTCATGGTTTCGGTTTTACACATAAAAGAATCAAAACATAAATTACAACTACAAGAACACTAAACCGTGAAGTAGACATATGGAAGGTGGTAAGAACAACCCTTGATCACGTCCCAAAGACCCAAAGCAGCTCCAAGGTGGTGGCACAAGGTGAAGATCACGGCAAAGATGGAGGATGGCACAGCTAGGAACTTGAAGTAGCGAAAACCTGAAACTCAAGAGCAAACCGGTGAGAAATCGAATTTGTGGAGAAAAAGTTTCACCCCTGGACGTCTAATACACATGGTATATATAGAAGAACGTCCTAAGGCACTCCCAATTCGTTTCTACTTGGTTTCTCTTAGTTTGTGTTGATTTAGGACTTCTTTGGCACAAAACAGATTTCCGGCAGGATTGAACTCTGTCCACTAAAACGACCATAACTTTCTCTAGAAAATATCTATTGGTGATCTATAAAAATATCTGGAAACTAGACATCTGTATATTTCCAACCATATAAAGATCATAATTTTCTGAGCTCTGAGCTATTTTTGACACTCCGTTGAAGTTGACTGATCTGCACAGGCAGATTTCCGAATCTGTAATGGATTTGACTTTTAAGGCACAAGTTGAGTCCAATTCGGTTTTCCTTCACATCACATGCCTCTCACATGTCTTCCACGCCTATTCTGAAGTAGAAACGTCAAGAACTCCCTAGAACCTTCAAGAATCTCACGGCAATTCAATCCTTACTCAACAAGCAGTCCAAATTCCACATTGCTTTGTAATTCGAATCTCTTGTTGCTTCCTCTTCCATGTGCACGGCATATGACCTTCTTGAGTCTTCTAGATGCTTCTTGTACGTTCCATAGACTTATCCTAGCTTCCACAGGTCTCCTAGTATGAGTAGAACTCCATATGCAAGTAGGTTTCCTAGTTGAATACAAACTTCTTTTCT